>APFE031535101.1:0-11309 GCA_000404065.3 Pinus taeda | reverse complement strand
GGTTTGTGAATTGTTCTCATATCAGTTTTGAATCTCTGATTTTTGGCATTTTCACTATAATTTTTTTGGGGGGCACTTCAAACTTTGATTTTTTGAGAGATCCAAATAGACATACCAATGTACCTTAGGTAAAAATTTAAAAATTGGACACATGGAACATTTTACAAGTTCTACAAATAAGAAGGAATAAAAAATGAACATGTTTTGGGAAGGCTACCATAGCTTTCACTTAGCACTTCAAATTTTAGTCAAACATGCAGAATTGTATAGAAGACATATGAGAGTATTACAGGACAAATTTTTAGATTCAAGAGGGCTCAAATATTAGAAATATATCAAGGAAGTTTTTTTCTTCATATAAGTTAGGCATCTTTGTATTACTGCAGAAATCCAAAAAATACATGCATGATTTTGTTGGATGTCGCTAGCCTACCACTCGAGAAACTAAACCAGTAGCATAACAATTGCTTCTTTGATAGGTATGAACCATGTCTAATTTTCCAAAATAGATTTACATTACAAAATTGGGCTATAAACCCTAGTTCCTTTCTATTTCTATGCCATGTATGACTAGGAAATTCATGGTAACAAACATAACTAAAAACATAGTACTTATCTATAAACTATTGTGGATATTCCAATAGACAATTTATTAGAACAAATTTGAGAATTATAATTTAAAATCTAAAATCTACAGTATGAGAGTTTATTTCTCTTTAGATTTTTGAATCTGTAAATTATTGCTTATTGCATATGCATGCAAATTATAATTATGCAAAAAATAGTGAACGTCGAAATAAAATCTCACAAACCATAATTGACAAAAGATATAACCTCAGAAAACCTTTCGAGAGAAAATCCAACTAGAAGGTGAGGCCTCTTTGCTCTGTTTATTTAGATAGAAAATGGTTGTGAGTACAAAGAAGTAAGGCCTATAGCCCGTGGGCTACCACAGTGCACAAATATTATTTGTATTCTCTCTCCCTATCCCTCTCAGCTATTCTACTCATATATGGAACAAATGCACTAAAAAAGAATGTAACCCCTTTTCCTCTTAGTGGTATGATTATAACACAACCCGATAGCCTACTAGTGGTTAGGCTAGACTCCCTCAACTCTTAACCAAAGTTACAATATGCACACTTATAGAGTCTTTTTTTATCATAATCATGTGTTTAACCCATTTTCCATAAGTTATGGGGGCTGATATGACACCCCTTCAACTTATGGGGGTGAAAATAGGAATGTCAACTTCTAAGTGACACAATGTTTGCATACAGACTCTGATTGAGGCAATTATTGCATTGTTGGAAAGGCATTTATGTGTAGAATGGTAGAAAAGGGTGTTGTGCCAAGGTGTAAAATTTGTACCTCATAATTTTTTTTTTTGATTCCTAAAAATGTGCCCATAAGGTTTCAGACCCTAATTTACCAAACTAGGTCCCATATGTAAAAATGGTCTCTTGAGCTGATTCCTCCATTTTTTCCACTCTGAAGGCATTGAGATGGATGAAAAACAATATTATGATCCAATATATATCACACATCCCCGTATTGCAATGGTTTTGGTCCCCAAAAGCTTCTACTAAATGAGACGAGGAAAGTTTCCCTCCACCTTCTCTCAGGTGTAGCATTTAGCTTTGCCTAGAATTTCTCCTTTCAACTTAAACTACAAAAGGTCATGCTACCCTATCTTGCCATTGTGGACTTGTTCTACGAATTTGTATCTTCTTTCAATTCTACCTAAGCATCTATTCACAAATCCTCTACATAAGGTAACGCCTATTCCTCTTCTTGATCTAGTATGCAAGTCTCATAGAGTTTCAGATTCTCTAAATTCACAACTAAGGAAATGAACATGTATGGAGGTATAATGATTCTATAGGAATTATCTCCTACATTTTCTAGTATCTCAAAGGGACCATATTGCAAATCCTTGATTTTTTTACCAGGACCATGTAACCTCTTCTTGTTCAACTGTAACCATACTCTATCTCCCACCTTGAATGACTTCTAAGCTTTGTGTTGATTGTGCATGGCCTTATTTTTTTACAGTGTCTCCTATACTTATATATGGATTTTCTTGATATTTTCTACAAAATTTCATTCCTTGATGGATCTCTTGTAAGATCCTCCCTTACTCCTCCTTGCTCTTTATATGTAATATCCAAAGGTGAAGGTGAAAATCATACTAAACAAGTTTCAAATGGGGAATGACCGATAGAAGTGTGGACTACTATGTTATGAGAGTGTTTCATGTATACCATATTTTTATCCCATGTCTTTGAATTATTTTTACTGTAACCCCTCAAAATATGCACCAAATTCATGTTGACTACTTTTGTCTACCCATATGGTTGAGGATGGAATGTTGTTAACGTCTTCAACTTTGTGTCCATATTCTCCCACAATGTATTCCAAAATGCATTGGGAAATCTAACCCAAATTGGATCATTATAAATTTTTCACCCATCTTAATACTTTTAGAGTGGAAAAAGTGGAGGAATCAACTCACAAAACCATTTTTACTAACGGGAGCCAGTTTGGCAAATTGGGGTCTAAAAACTTTTGAGAAAAATTTGAGGCATCAAATCAAACTTTTTGGGGTTAATTTTTTGTGCTTTAGCACCACTTCTATTTCATATTATGCAAATATATACCTTCACAACAGTGGAAGAATTTCCTCAATCAGAGTCAAAATTCAAAAGTTATGCCACTAAGAATTTTACCTTCCTATTTTCACCACCATAATTTGAGAGGATGTCATGTTAGTCCCCATAACTCATGTAAAAGGAGCTAGACATATGATTATGATGTAGAAGACCCTAGAAGAGTCCATATTGTAACTTTTGTTAAGATTTGAGGGAGTCAAACCTAACCACTAACAAGTTATTAGTATGTGTTATAATCAGATCACTAGGAGGAAAAGGGGTTATGTTATTTTCAATTGTTTCTTGTTCCATAGAAAAGAAAAGTATATACGAGGGATAGGGAGAGAGAACATAGGGAGGATTTGTGCATTGTAGTATCCCATAGGCCACATGCCATACTTATTTTTACTTGCAACCATTTCCTATTCATAAAGAGAGAGCAGAGTGGCCTCACCTTCCAATTGGGTTTTTTTTCAAAAGGGTTTCGCAAGATATATCTTGTGTCAACCATGGTTTGTGAGTTTTCGTTTCACTTTTATCTATTTTCTGTTATAATTACATAAATATGTAATAAGCAATCATTTATAAATCCCTAAATCTAAAGAAAAATAAACCCTTATCATGTATATTTTTATTTTCAAGTATAATTTATCGAATCTATTGTGAAAAAATGTCCATTAGAATCTCCATGGTCATTTATGAATCATATTGGAATCATAGAATGTTTCTTTGGGTATATTGTGGAGATCTATAGGGGATATAGATCAGTTGAGCCAAAATTTGTAAAACCCTAGTCATGGTCAGTGAATCTATGAATAACTGTCATGATCATGTAGAGGAGAGTTTCTCATGGATGGATCCACAAATTGCAGATATAAATCGTAACATCAATTTCATCATGACAACCCTAAATAATAAGCTTAGGTTAGTTGGGGAAGATGGGGTTTCTAACACACAGGTTTGATTAGAGGGGAGTTTAGGAGATTAAGAAGAAACAGAAAATGAGTTGAAAAAAGGAACCGAAAAAGATAAACCACGTTCAAGTGTTTTAGACCATTCACAATCCCTATTCAAAATGGAAGTGAATGTTGATATCAAGCCATACCAAGATGAGATCGACACTTTGAAGCTAAATCACTTGTTACAATAATTAGAAGTTTATTTCAATATTCATCATATAGAGGAGGAATAGAGGATTTCATTTGTGTGGCTGAAATTAGAGGGCCATGCCATGACCTGGTGGGAAATCCACAAGGAGACCTCGAGGTTAGAGGGAGATCCACCAATGACTAATTGGGAGGAATTTAAAACCCTTATAAATTCAAAATTTTACCATATCAAGTGTGTAGAGGACTGGTGGATCTAGTGGCAATAATTTAGACAAAAGAAGGGGTAGAGTGTACATGAGTACACCATGTAATTTAAAAATATGGTCATCGGTATCTCACCAAAGAACCTATATGTACTATTCAATTATTTAGGGGGTCGACACAACCATCTACAAAAGAAAGTGATGTTGTTTAAGCCCAGATTAATGGATGAGGCTTGTGTGCAACAACAATACATGGAGAACATAGGAAAGAAGAAAGGGAAATCAAGTGGATCATAGAAAATTGAGAATTGGGATGCTTCTAAGGAGGGGAAGAATATGTGTAAAGGGGGGAATGATAAAAATATGGCAACTACAACACACTAGTGAAAATACCACCACAACCACTACAACCACTGTAATAGTGATGGTCATACAAAGGAGAAGGGTTGGAAGCTACATCTAGAGCTTAACCTAAAGAACAAAAAGAAATATAATAGGAATATGAATATCATGGCCATTGGTTTGAGTAAATAGGTTGAAAGTAACCAGCATGTGAATGAAAAGATTGTTTATATGCCAGTGCATAAGGAAGTGAATCTCAGTAGGATTCAATAATAGGAAGAGAAATAAAGAACCAAACTCTTCCATCTAAAGATACAGGTCAAGAAGACAAAGATTGATTCTATGTTTTGTTTCACAATCACAGGGGAATCTCATTATGGCAGAGATGGTAAATGTATTAAGATTGGAAGTTTGTGATCCTCCAATCCTATATCCATTAGAATGGGTAATTAAGGATGTAAAGTTAAAGGTAAAAAAATAAGGAAAAATAGATTTTCTATCAATGTTTATTTTATTGGTGAAGTAGAAATAGATGTAGTTCCCCTTGATATATGTGGAGTGGTGTTTGGAAGTCCCTACATCTACATGTGGGATGGAATATTCATGTAGAGAGCCAACCAAGATCATCTCGTCAAGGATGGAAAATCATTCACCATTAACATGCACAAAGGCAAGTCGAAAATTTCACTAGTAAGTGCCAACCAAGCGAAAAACCTAATTAGTTCCAATGAGAAGTATGTTTTACTATTTTTAAAAGAAAATCAGTCTATAGAAGAGTCTATAAGAGGCACAGAATCCTTGGAAGGATGTACTAAGAAATAATAAAAATAATTGGAAAAGTTTCTATATTCATATAGGGATGTGTTATCCGAGCCTAAAGGGTTACCACTAAATAGGGGAGTGGAGCATGAGATCCATCTATTGCTAGACTTCCCACTGTCAAACATTGGGCTATATAGCTAGTCTATTATAGAAGCAAGTGAGGTGAAGAAACAATTGCGACAACTACTGAAACATGGTGTCCTTTGACTGAGTACATCACCATGTGGGTCACCCATCATCATTGTATCAAAGAAGGATGGGACTTGGTGAATGTGTATCAATTATAGGGCATTGAATAAAATTACGGTCAAGAATAAGTACCCACTTCCCAGGATAGATGATATGTTATATTCGTTGTAAAAAGTGAAATAATTCACCAAGATGGACTTAAAGTTTGGATATCACCATGTTCAAGTTAGAGAGGAAGATACCTAGTCAACTTCAAAACCAATCAAGGTTTCTATGAGTGGTTAATCATGCCATTTGGCCTATTCATTTCACCAACTAGATTTATGAGGTTAATGAATGATTTATTGTGCCATTTTATAGATGCATTTTTTATTGTCTATTTGGATGATATATTGGTACACAGTGCTACCTGGGAGGATCACATCTCACATTTGACATGGTTGTTGGAGACATATGTGTGAATTTGCACAACAATCTTTATTGTATTTGTAGTATGTGATAGGTGGAGGATAACTGAAGATAGATCCTATCAAGATGGAGGCCATCATGAAATGGCTAGTTCATACTAATGTTACTAAGGTTAGGAGTTTCATTGTAGTAGTACAATATTTGAGGAGATTTATAGCCTCATTTTTAGTGGTAGTAGCACCACCCGATGCCATAACAACAAGTGGAAACAAATTTTAGTGGGGAAAGGGTCAACATAGGGCCTTTGAGAAGCTAAAGAATATGATCAGTTAAGCACTAGTTCTGGAATTACGAAACTTGCAGCAACCCTTCAAAGTGGATAAAAATGTGAGTGGGTATGTTATGGGATTAATCTTGATGTAGGGAGGAAGGCCTCTAAGCTACCATTCTGAAGTATTTTGTGGGACAATTATGGAAGCACAATGTTATAGACATATTTGGGCACTGCAAACCCAATCACATATGTCGATAAACCAAGCGCTCTTAAACCCCTAAAATTTTTGTTTCATACCCTAAAGGATCATGGTCAACTGATTACATCATTTCCCAAAAGTTCCACCTAGAAAACCACTCAGAACTAGCCAAAACTGGACTATACAGACTGCTCCATGTTTAGGGTGTGATGCATACTGGCTGCTACACTGGCCAGGTGTGATGCATACTGAAAGAGCCTTCTGTGGGGTGTGATGGGCGAGAGTAGACAAATGGCAAAGGCAGTTTGCTAAGTGGAAACCCAGAGAATCTTCTAGAAACTGCTCATATCACACTTGCCTCTCTGAATTTGCCGAGGGATGAGTTAGAGATCAATGAAATCTCCAAGTTGAACCAAGAACTATCAGTGAAATGACACTAATAAAAAACCCAGAAGCTGACTCACCCCTCTCCAAATATTTATAAATGGATCCCTTAGCTGAGAGATCTAGAAGCTTGAATTTTGTAATTTGTAAGGAAGTGTTGTTGGTTTCTCTTTGAGAAGAAACATTGTATTGTTGGGTGATCATGCTTTTCATGAGGTGAAGAGGGCTTTCATGCTGGGAGGATGATGCTGGATCAGACAACTGGGTTGTAATCCTCTCTTCTATTTCTACTATCAATAAAGTTCTTTGAGTTTTCCTCCATATAATCGTGTATTTGTGAATCTTGTTATTTGTTGATGCAATTGTATGGTTAATGTATTTCTGATTCTGCATTGTTTATGATATCATAGGTCGAGATGCTTTGATAGTGTTTTGTTGCTTTTCCTCTACAGGTACTCTCTAAAGCGGGACAAGTAGGAGAAGAGTGGCAAGATCTATCAAGGGAGAGAGGAAACAAGCAAGGAGCCAAGCAGAAGATACAGGTTGGTCCTCTTTGCTTATCTCTTATCTATCATACATAAAGGAAATCTTGAAGCACTTTGAATTATTTGTTTTTAAGATAGCTACCCATCTTAGTGGTACTAGCAGATCGAAAAGACACTAGTTTTCCCAGAAACAAAAGGGAAACTCTGCTGGGGAATGAATAGTTTGTTTATTTATTACTGTTGTTTTCATTATAAACTATAGACAGAGCCTGAAGTTAAGCCAGCTAGCCTTCAAACTGCTTTTGCTATGCAACTGCAAAGTATATCAACGCTGCTTCAGTCAATCTCCAGGTTGGTTCATGAACTGAACATATGACTTGCAAACAACCTAACTGCTATTGTGGTAGCTCAATAACATCACAAGATCATACCCCTATACTTTGTGTTTACTATCTATCATAGCTCAGCCTAAATCACTGAACTTAGCTGCAAATTTTGAGCAAAAACCAAGCTCAATTTCATACCCTGGTCCATCGAACTGTCTGTAACTAGCAGCTTGGATGCATCG
This sequence comes from Pinus taeda, assembly GCA_000404065.3. Lineage (NCBI taxonomy): Eukaryota > Viridiplantae > Streptophyta > Pinopsida > Pinales > Pinaceae > Pinus > Pinus taeda. Next base: position 3,675 of record APFE031535101.1, on the reverse strand, counting down.
CACCTCCCATGTGTTGTAGGTGAGATGTATCCCTATTTCCCTTAACCACAAGTGTGATGATTGAATGATAATGTTTCTATCTCTAGAATTTGGTTTTTTCCTCCTTGTTTTCAGCCCTATTCAGTAGTTTTGCTGCTTGTGATCAGTAAACCATTACTGAAGCCTTCTTCCTTTACATTATTCAGCCTCCATTGATAAGGATTTGTGAATTTGTTTTATGTATTTTCAACATTTACAATCCTCCATTGTCGAAACTAGCTTAATCAAACTGTTGTTCTTGATGCAAAGAAGTGTCGTAACTATCATTGTGAGTCGAAAAGAAGAGTGTCATAAAGTCTTCCTCTTCTAGATAGTCGATTATACTTTCGCCATTGTATTTGATTTGAATTGTCGATATTTTAAGTGTCGAAAGTATTTTTCCATTCGAAATTGAAAGTTTTGTCTTAGTCTTCCTTTCGTTTTGAAAAGAAATTGTTGAAGTGTCGCTTTGAAGAAACTAGTTCAGATCTATACTTAGTTTTCCTTTTTGGCATTCTCACATTAAGGAAACGAAAAAACAAATACATGCATGTGCATTTGCATTTAGACTGCATGTGGAAAATGATTTAGGAAAATTGCATTTAGTCTGTGCTCCCTGCTCTCTGTTGAAAGAATCATAATTTTCTTTCCTTAGTAGCTAGGATTTTCATTGCTAAAAGAAAACAAGCGACTGTTTGTCATTTTAGATTGCATATTTAGGAATTTTACATATACAGCACACGATGAACCTTGAAAGACCAAATTATAGAAATAACAACTCTAAAATAAACCTCAATGAATGTAAAAATGCTTTGGATCCTAACGCACAACATCTAGAAGTCTAGGCTAGAGACGTATTCTGATGTCGTAAAACCTGGTAACTATCGTTTTCATCAAAGGTTGGGTGATTCCTCCTCTTTGATACGACAAGTGCCAGTACAGACCTGTGCTCCCCATACCATTGAGTATATATTGGGAGACCACAATAGGCTGATATCCTTTATCCTTAGGAAGCCATGTCTGCTGCCCTATCGATCGCAATGCACTGAACACAACATTTAGGAAGATTTACTATCGTACGTAAAGTCCTTGGTATTTTCTCTTTAATTTACCACCAAGGTGTATATTGCAGTTTTGCGATTGGTTTGGTAATCCCGCTATCTAGATTTCCATAGTAGTCACTTTCGCTCCTTTTCAACTCCTTAAAAGAAAAGGTCCATCTGAGCACTTGCTACTTTAGGCTCATTAAAATTTGGAGGTGACTAGAGTCATCTTTAGCTTTTTCTCGACTCGTAAAAATTGAAAAAGCAAACTTGTGTCAAAGCATCATAAAATTTATTTAATTCAGAATAACATCCCTGTTCCTTCGTTGATCTTGGGTTGAGGTAATGGAGACCACTAATCAAGGATTTCCCCTTGGGGGGAATCCTAGTCCTTTCTCTTCTTGGGGAGATATTGGTGCTCCATATATGGTTACATTGTCCCTTCCAGGAATCACAATTGGCCTGCCAGTATGGCTATTATCAACCTCTATCATTCAAAACACCGTAATTCCTTAGCAATCAAATCATCAACTAGATGATATTGGAGTTGTTCCCTCACCTTCTACTTCATTTGTTTCTCCCTCTCCTTCCTCTTCACTTGGTGAAACTAGTGATACTAAAACCCAAGTAACTGAGAAGAAGAAGAAAGGGAAGGAGAAGAAGAAGAAGAATCCAGTCAAGCAAGGGAGCAACCATGCATCATTTGGTGAAAATCTGCACACCAAACCTTCCAAACCCAAATCTCCGTGCATAATTTGCAAAGGAAACCACTTTCATCGAGATTGTCCTTGCATTCCGCAGATCTTGAGAGACTGGTCTCCCCGCTTGCACCATCCGGTGTCATCAACCTCTGTCGATCATGTTGAGAACACACCATCAACTAGTGAAAAGGAAGTCAATGGACAAAAAGGAAGATTCAAATTTCCTTGTAGGTTGTGTGAAGGTGATCATGCCCTTCACCATTGTCCTTTTCTAGACGAAGCTAAAAGTGTCTTGGATAACTGTCCTACTTAACTGCAACGACTTCCTCCTGGATACAAGAAACTCTTACCAAGTCCATCACTAGTTGAAAATCCGACTGACACACCTCAGTTTTCGATTGAAACGCCTATCATTGAAGATAAACCTTCTGAGTCCATACCAGACCAAAGTCAATAGGTCGAGATGATAGCCGACCCTGTCTAACCTTTAGAAGGTCCACCTTCAGATGATACAGTTTCGAAAGAGAATGAGAACGACACCATTCAAATTTTTTCTGTTAACACAGAGTCTAATGAACATGGAGGAAATCTACCCGTTCCTTTATGACAGGAGGGAAGTTCCCCATTTCAAGAGATTCATCCAGCCGTTTATTCGGTACCCCCTCCAAGCAATCTAGTCGTTTCCTTCGATTAGAATCTACTAGCAGGTCCCCGCCTTCCATCTAATGTACCATTCCGAATCATAGTACAAGTTTACAGAATGATCATGTCTGGCACTATCATAGATGAAGGGGCTTCCATGAGTATCATTTCCTCAACTGCTTGGAAAGCACTTGGTTTGCCATCGCTTCTACCTGAGAATCGAAATTTGTCAGGCTTCAACAAAGGAACCAATCGACCATTAGGGATCCTTCAAGAGTCGCCTATAAATTTGAGAAGGAAAGTCGTTCACTTGAATTTGATGGTAGTCTAAGGGCCACTAGATTACAATATACTCCTTGGGCGAGACTATGTTTACAACATGGGAGCTATTGTTTCCACGCTCTTTCAGGTGATGTGTTTCCCGCATGAAGGCAGAATGGTGCAACTTGTCGACCAGCTTTCATTTCCTGGTTCAAGCACAACTACGAGTCAATCAGCATCCCTAAATGGTCTCTTTGCATCAAGAATGTCTCTTCAACCTCCACTTCATCCACCTAATTACCGTGAGTAATTCAGTGAATGTAACGAAGCTTTGGGGGCATGCACCCTGGTCTGCTTCAGCAGGCGAACCCAGCTGAAAAAACAAATTTCCTTGTAGGTTATATGACCGATCTGAAACGTCATTTCGATTTAGGATATGGGATTAGTATGAAACTTTTATCTCCTTGCATGTTATGTGATTGGAAGCTCACACCATTCACCTTTGTCTATTTTGATGGACAGAGCCAAGGAAGTGTTTTGTCTGCTCCATAGACGAAACAATCCTACTTAAATGCAGGAACTTCCATAAGGTAACTTAGAAATTCTCATTTTCTCAACACCTGGGGGCATGCAAACCTTTTTTATGCAAGTGTAAAGCGACCAATTTAATTCTAACCTTATAGTGTTTTAGATTAACTCTTAGTAAAAACTTCTTAGGTTAGGTGATTGGTCTGATACACCATTCACCTTTGTCGGCCTCGCGCGGGCAAAGCAAGGAAATGTCTTATCTAGGTGAAAGAAAAAACTATCCTACCTACCCTCAGTGGTTCATTAACCTTTAGTGTAGTTAGTTCTGTAGTTTGGTCATTTCTAGCCTGCATAAAAAGGCCATGAGCAAAGTTTCGCATGGGACAAGCTCACTAAAAAATGAACGTACTAAAGAGAGACATCTTTAAAACGACAATTATGAGCAATGTTTCTGCATGGTTCAAGCTCGTTAAAAAATAAAC
>APFE031535098.1:0-40166 GCA_000404065.3 Pinus taeda | reverse complement strand
ATATAAGTGTCAGCTTCTTTATAAAAATAAAAAATAAAAAATTAGGGATTGAGGTTTATTTATACCCAGATCGAAAGGCTCTTCTCTCAATAAGCTTTCATTCATATTCTATCTAATTTAGTCCTGATAATGGACCCCCTTTGGGGTTTGAAACGTCGGCAGAATGAACACGAAACTGTGGATAATCCGGATCATGCCACTGCAAAAAACTACCACAGAAGCTTAAAATCTAACATGATCTATATTGTAGAATTGAGGTTTCTGTGATCCATCATATTTATAAGAAGATTTCGGCGTAAATCACATTAGGTAAGACATTTGCCGACGTGTTTCGAACCAACCAGTGTGGTTCATCGTCAGGACAAGTTGAGCTGGATCTATTTCTTCAACTTTTCCTGACGATGAACCACACTGGTTGGTTCGAAACGCGTCGGAAAATGTCTTACCTAATGTGATTTACACCGAAATATTCTTATAAATATGATCTATATTGTTTAACAAATTAAAAATATTTCAATAACACATGTAAAGGTAAGTTAAATCCCAGGAAATAGATAGCTAGTACTATATATATGTGTGTGTGTGTGTGTGTGTGTGTGTGTGTGAGTGTGTGTGTGTTTTTACTCTTGTATTTTTGTTCATCGCATCAATTTTACCCATATTATACTTCAAATTCCATTATATACTCTTATAGGGAAACTAGTCCCATTATCCCCAGTCAGAATTGTTATTCCAAACAGAAAAGGAACGATTTCAATTTCCCAATCAGGTGGTTATCCCCAATGTTGAGGCAGTGATATTTTGAGCCTTCAACACCAACAAACAATGCTTTCCAAAAATTAGAATTAAACTTGGCATCCTGATCTGAGATGATCTTCTTGGGTATTCCATGTAGTCTGGATATTTATTTCATGAAAATATGAACTATGTCAATAGGTTTTGTGGGTGGACTCGATAGCTATGAAGTGAGCTACCTTACTCAACTTTTCAACTACCACCATAATAGCATCATGGTGTTTGGATGTCCTTGGAAATAATTTGATGAAGTCCATAGATATGACTTCCCACATCCACTTAAGAATTGGGATTGGTTGTAGAAATCCCCTTGGGTACCTGCATTCCACTTTGACTTGTGGCATTCCATGCACCTAGCAATGTATTTAGTGATCTCCTTCTTCATTCTCAGCTAATAATACGATTTATTTATGGTTGTTATCATTTTTTGATAACCAAGATGACCTGAATAATATCTCTTACGAAACTCATCCATTATGAGATTCTTCGAGTCAGTTACACAAGGCACATACCATCTGCCTTTGAACATCAACATACCATCATCAATGACCTTGTAATTCTTTCTCATTGATACCTTTGATTCTTGCTATAAGCATACCTTCACCCACTAGAAATATTTGTCATGTATCAATGTCTTTTTTATCCTCTCTTTAACATTAACTTCAAAAATGATCATGGATTCCAAGTGAGCCACTTGTAGACTTCTACTAAGTGCATCTGCTACTCTTTTACCTCACCCTTATTATGCTTGATCTCAAAATCAAATTCACTAATTAGGGCTAATCATTTGGATTGCATTGCATTTATTTTTCTAAGAAAAAACAAGTATCTCAACCCTCCATGATCTAACATCAACACAAACTTTCTTCCAAGCAAGTAGTGCCTCCACATCTTTAGTGTATGTATGATTGATGTTAGATCCAAGTCATGAGTGACATAGGTCTTTTCATGTTCATTTAGTTTCCTTGATTCATAATTAGATTACATGTCCTTCTTGCATCAAGACTCTACTTAGCCTTTCCTTACAGGAATTTGTGTAGGATAGGAAGTCCTTTTTGGTGTCTATTATCCTCAAAATAGGTGCACATGCGAGCAATTTCTTGAGTTGTTTAAAACTAGATGCACACTCTGATTTCCATTGAAAATTTACTTCTTTCCTTTGTAAGGTTATGACAAGGATATAATGTAACAACAACTAAATGGTTAGTTGAATTATATATTTTGGTAAGTGGCATGGACATTTTCATGCATTACATGTCATGATAATGTCCTATTCTAACAACAACAAATGATGGATGTTAATGGAAGGTCATATTTGTCATGGTGTTGTGCCATACTTTGTTTTTGGTGTATGTTAGAGAAGCAGGATATGCAAAGTATATCCACCGAAAATTGCATGAGGATATGCAAAGTATTAGGTGTGGTGGAGATGTTGGGCCTTCATTTTTAGGTCTTAAATACTACTAAATGTGCTATTATTTCCCTTTTCTTCTCCCTTTATAGTGCTATTATTATCCCTTTTATCATAATTTTTGTTGACAAGGAAAATGGTCACCAAAATATCTTAAGGTATAATGTCATTAGACTTAATTCTTTTCCCTTATTCTTGATGAATGATTTGAGATTGATCTTTCTTTTATTGATAAAGGTATTGGATCTTGTAACCTTAGTACATACATGGTAACCCAAAAATAGTTAGTTGACATATTTGCATGAATCTAGGGTGAAATCAACCACATGGGTTTTGTTTCTAAGTGGCTGAAGATGGATTGGTGTTGGTTATGTCACTCCTAGTTCAAATGAGGAAGGTGTCAACTCATGGTTAATGCTCCAGTCAAATGGAGGGTAAAGCATACATATAACGTAACAATGATTAATAATGAGTTGAATTTGAGGTTTGGGCAAGTGACATGGACATTTTTATGCATAACATGTCATGGTAATATCCTATACTAGCAACAACCAATTATTCTTGTTAATGGAAGGTCATATTTTTAATGGTTTTGTGCCATGCTTTGTTTTTTTTGTATGTTGGAGTAACAATTTTGAGGCAGAGTTTGGAGGATTCCATAAGGAGGAGCACCGCATAGACATATAATGCACGTTAACGTCGACTAAGGGGCACTACTCAGAATGTGAAATGCTATAGGCTAGTTTTTGGGTTTTTACCTGTAGTATTAGGAATTTCCCATGGTAAATATAGGTTTTTGGTCGGCCTTGTGCCCAATGTAAAACTATAAATAAGGCCACATGGTTATGTTATAGTTAGACCTTTTAAGTTCTGTTTTTAGGAAAGTATTGAGTGGATACTTTGTGTTATAATGGTTGGGTTAGGTTGGTGAGCCGCGACACTGTGATGTAATGAAACATTTTATAAAGTAATAGAATTGGAAATTTGGATAATCATTTATTGTGCATGGTTTGGTTTTCTTATTTTGATTGATTAGTTATGATTTGTTTTGATAATAATTAATGCACTACAGAAATTAGGGGTATAGTTAAAAAAAAATTGTTGTGTTGAGAACAATAGCACAAGCCCCATGTCCCCTTAACCACTGCAGAACTGTCCTGGTTCATGTATTCCCTCATAATATGCCTTGGGTGAGACTTCACTTGCTCATGGGTGATGCCAAAAGGGTCTGTTTCTATGGTGTTTCGTTGGTTGTATAAATTTAAACCTAGGTCTTCCCTCTACGCACCAACAAATGGTTTCATTTCTAGGATCAGGATTTGCGATTGAAGGGAATGTGTAGGCCGATTAAGGAGTAGATACGACAATGGATACAAATGAAAGAATGTGAATTTGTAGCTGAAAAAACTAGGAATTAGCTGATCAATCTCGAGAAGTGTCTATAAAAATATATTTTTATAGACTTACATGAGATTTTTTTCACTGGGTTTCCTATGATTCTAGTTGAATGGTTACTGAGACTATCAAAGAATGTCATAAACACATTATAGTACCATATAATTGGAATCCAGAACTGATTCAAAGGGTGAACTCAGTGAACAACATAGTTTTACATGCAAACAATTTTTGGTTAAACAATGTGTTAGTGCCGATATCTTCATCCCTCCGTTAGAGATCAAATTCTCTTGTTGCATCGCATTTTAGGTGTCTTGCTCAGTCAGCTGCATTCCAATAGGAGCATGGATCATCTGACGGTAGTGGCTTATTTTACATTTTCCTTCATGTCCTTTACTTGCTGGCCCATTTCCATTCATCAAGATCATCTGCAATCACCTTTTGTCTTTAAATTTGCGAGAGTTATTTCTAGGGTTTCACTTTCATTAGGTCTAGGGTCTGATCAAAAGGGTCCTCAAAATGTCCAACAACAGTCAGCAGGTCCATGAGGAGGTTCCAATACCAATAAATTTCATAATCAATTGCTCAGAGATCTATTTTTCCTCAAAACTCTGTTTTGAGGAAAAATAGAGTATTTTAAATTTTTTGTTGTATATATTCATGTATTTTCAGTTCTCTTGTATGTAAATCACTTCAGTGGCAACCTTGGTCATCTTGCCAAGCTTCAACTGCTCCATCCCCTACAAGACAAACAAAAAATCAAGTCATTCAGTTCATCAAAAGGCTCAAATAAAGTAAACTGATCAAAAACAAAGTTGAAAAGAAAAGTCACATTGCAAACATTATAAAAGTGGGTTTTATGAATCAAAAATTAAAAAACTCTTGTATATAAAACATTTTGCACAATTCAAAAGCTCATTGGCATTCCAAGAAGAAATATTGAGCAAAGTGAAAGTCGTGTTGGAAAAAGGAAAGCAAATCATAGCAAAGGCATTCAGTTTTGGAGGCGCGACACACTAGGTGAGAAGCGCGACGCATAGGGTCACCCTCCTCAGTGTTAAATTTGTATTGGCATGTGCGTTGGGTTTGAGGCACGACGCATAGAGCTGCCAAACCCGATTTCCTCAAAAACTCCCTCAAATTGCCAAATCACTCGAATCTTCTAGTGTGCAAGTAAGTCAAGATCTTTTCCTTGCTAGTGAATGCGTTTTTCTTAAAATTTATGGTGGTTGTGTGAAGAAAATCAAACCCTATTTCCTTGCAATTTCTCAAAAACCATTGCCTAGGGTTTGCATTAGTCATTTTGCTGCCAAGTTCATTCTACCACTCCCTCACTTTTTCACTCCTCCATTTATTTTCCCAGCTTATCCACCCATTCCCTAACTCCCATATTCCTAAAAATCATTCATCCCTATCCCCAAATCCTAACTATAAATCCCCAAACCCTAATTGTTGTCCCTAAGCTTACATATTACTCCCTAATCTCCTATTTCCCAAACAAAACCCTGTTATAATAGTTCCAAAACCCCTAATATCCTCTCCCTCCACAGTCCCTCATATATTTTACCCTTGGTGGCAGAAAACCAAAAACACCATAAATCTCTTCATACTCATCAAGAAAACCTTCACACTAGCAAAAGTGGAGTCTGATCCTTCATATGACCGTGATGAAGAGACACACAGTGACTCTCCTACAGAAATACATGCGCCAAGGAGACCTCACAAGGGTGGCAAACATATACGAAAAGAGCCTACTACGCTTGCCGAGCTGCAGGCCTGCCCTCTCGCTATCACATGCTTCCAACACCAATCCTATTATGAGTTTTGTGAGATGGTTGCTAGAGTCCAATATCATCATGAGTTAGCCTAGTTGTTTGTGCTTCATCTACATAATGGCCAATCCACTCTAGCTGGTCTAACATTCACTTTAACACCAGAGTCTATTTCTCTAGCAACCGGCATTTCTAATATTGGAGAGCAATCGAATAAAAGGCAGCAAATTGACGGGGAACATTATGAGCCATACATCAAGCTCGGTTATTTGAGACAACTCAGTAGAGTTTTTCCAATTCGGTACTTGAAAGATTCATATGCTCCTTTGATGAAACTTATAATGAAATATTTCAGCTGTGAAGGCCGATTTTCTCACCTATATGCCTATCATATTAGATTGTTGATGCACTTTACCAGGGTGAGAATGATGAATCTCCCCTACTTCATGTGCCGAAATATTGAGAATATGACCACCCTAGTACAACAAAAGACTCCTCAGCAATAGTTTAACAATATATATCATTTTTCTCTCATTAAAATTGTGGTCATGCATCAGCTTGGTTTGCAGGGCATCTCATGGGAGGATTTCATTTCTCATGAGTTCTTCACAGCTCCTCAGGGACCTCTAGAGGCTTTTCATGAGACAGGTGGACCTTCACATCAGCATAAGGGTCATGAGACACAGACTGCTAGTGTGCCGGTGTTTGTCACCTATCAAAAGGGCACTAGACGATTGTTCACAGCAGCAAAGCGAGTATTATCTCCACCCAGGGTGGAAGGGGTATCGCTTCCTTCATCAGTACAACAGGTTTAGGACAAGTGCAAGAGGCCGTTACATGATGAGGGGCCTTCAAGTGAGCAGGAGACCGATTTCATTCTCATTGAGGATGATGACACTGATTTGGGCCCACAAAGCTCAAAGCTCAAAGAGGTCATCCAAGAGCAACAGGAGGACATCAATGCTTTGTCCCTCAACTTAGAAAGAGCTAAGTGGATAAATCAAATACTTGGAGCAGAGGAACAAACAGCTAGAGGATCAACAAACCATTATGGAGCTACAAGTCATTAAATAAAACCGACAAGAAATCAAGAGGGCACAAGGCAAGTTGACACCCATCGAGCAAAAGGACGATGACCGGGAATATGTGTTGGAGAAAGTGAATATTTATTTGGAGAAGTTGTTGGAGAAGGCCAATAAGGAGAAAAATATGTTAAGGCACATGGCTTATCACTATTTGGCACGAAACATGAGTTGCAAAGCAAGAATTAAGAACTTGAAGGCCAAGTTGAAGAAAGCATTGAGGAAGTGAAAAGAGCAAGATAGACTTCAGATATTGGCTGAGACTTCTTTGGCCCAACACAACACTTGATGGAGAAGACTCAGCCCAAATTTAAAAAAATTTGGGACACTTTTTTCATTTTTAAAATTTTTGGGCTAAAACACAAAATTTTCTACCCTATGCGCCGCGCCACATGGCGCTCGCTTTTGATGGAGGCCTCAAAATGAGAAAATCTCAGCATTTTTGGATTTGGCATGAAGAAATATTCTTTCCTACCAATGGCCAAGAAATTTTGACAGGTTTTGAGCCCTTAAAAAGGTCAAAAACACCCAAAAAATGACCTTACTGCCCCTATTTTGACACACAGGAAGTAGTGTTGGGAGAACTCCGTTTTGGAGGGGAAAATGGAGGCCAATTTAAAAAATTCCGCTTTTTCTAGAAAGTAGACAGGTAGACCTTTCCAACAAGTGCACTTTGAGAAAATTTGGACACCGGTAAGGCCTCCAAAAGTGGCTGCAAACAGGCGCTACACATAGGGAAATCAGCGCGGCGAATAGGAGGAATTTTGCTCAGTTTGACGAAGTATACTCTGTTTTTCACCTGGTTTCTGGACAATTTGACTTTTTTCCTTCTTAATGTCAAACTTATGATGTAATTTAATGTAAATTGATGGATCTTGATATAATTTTGTTAAATTTTCACTCATAGAGGTAGATTCATCTATCAAAAAGTAGTTTGCAACTGAATGAATTAGTTCCCTAGTTTTTAGAGGCAAGCTGTTCCACTGCCTAATTTTTAGTTCTTAGTTTAGAATTAGTTGGAACAACTCCTAAACTCATGAGATCGACCCCTAGAGGCTAGGATGAGTTATGTTTTGTCTATATCTTGTTATTTTTCATTCATTAGCATGGTTGGACTTTTGAGAAAGCTTGGAGCTTCTTTGTATATTCATATCAACAGTTTTGGCTAAGGAATAGAGACCAGGGTTTGCAGCACTCTTTGGGATTTCATGTGGCATTTTGTTTTGGTAAAGTGCTCTCTTTTGTAATTGTGAGTTTACTTATGTTTTATGTATGCCATTATCTATCTTGCTTTCTTCTTAACTAAATCAAACAAGGGTAAAGGTATAATCCATTGAGATTGTAGTGCTCTACCTAGGGTTTTCTTAGTTATTGATGTTTTCAGATGTTTGAAGAGGATCCCTAATGTTTTCTTGCCCTCTTCAACTCCTCACCTGTCTAAAATCTCTCCATCTCATTCATTTTGAAGTACCAAACCATTTTCCTACCATGCCCCATAGAGATCTCTGCAAAACTGAGACTCATTCCCCAGACCCAAATCTGCCTTTCACATTTGAGACAAAAAAACATCATCAAATTCAGTTACACTCTTCTGAACACATACCTAGCCTAAAATCAGTCTTCACATCAGTCATCTCAAGCCCTCATTGATCATATTTTGCTGAGATTGACAAGGAGAGAGGCCTCTCCCGACCTGGTAGGGCTAGCTACCAGGTTAAGCGTGGTTTGATGTTACCCTAGTTCCTGCCTTTCTTAGCCTGAGGTAGGTTTAGGAACTAACACAACGTACTTGAAGGCTACATTATTGAATTAGTAATATATGCCATTAAATCGTATAGTAAATATGAAAGGAATTTTTTTCAAAGGTTTGTGGGGAATATTTTTGAAATCTTTATTCACCTAGATAAAGATACTACTATGCAAAAAAATATTGATGACTTTGGAATCCAATAATATGAGTAGCTGAATCACTTTGCATGCAATGGGGAGACTAGGGGTTTACCAGTGGATAGCCTAAGGGAGTGACAATGAGGGATATAGTAGGAAGGAACATATGAACTAGGGATGTCGAGACACTGGGGGGTCATAGGTGCAGAAGAAGTGAGGAGGGTTAGAGCATGTACATCGAAGTAGGAGGAGAATATAGCAGAAGAAGCAAATGTGTTGCATTGTGGAGCGAGATTTCGACATAGTAGCGAAGATAGAGATAGAGGTTTGCATCGAAACTTGCGATAGATAGAAGGAGTAGAGGAAGGGTTAAAGAAGGAATAAGAAGGAATCACAATAGTGGGGAAGAGATCAACATCGATCACATGTTTGGCAAAGTGTCAAGCCTAGAAGAGAACAATAAGAAATGAAAGGATGAGGAATGATATCCTTAGTTCAGTTTGGAGCAAGAAGAATCAATTTATCCCTATGACCTTGATGATGCCATACCCAGTGTCGAACCCATGAGGTCATGTGTTGTGAAATCAAGAGCTAAGAACACCTAGTAAGTTGCTGCAACTAAGTTTAGTTAGTGGGAAGAATAATAAAGATAGTTGGAATAATGGAAATAGTCAGACAAGACCTAGTACATAAGTAAATTAGCCAAAATTATCATGGAGCACAACTACGAAGAGAGCCATGGAAGTTGAGCCTTCCATGTGAATGCCAGTTCTTCATGACGCTGGGAAACGATACCTTTTTGTTTGTGAAACAATTTAGAAACCACCTTCAAGGGCCGTGTGTTAACATGCTACATGAATTTCAAGAACACTGCACTAGCAGGAAAAGTTAGAGCGTAGACATTAATCAAATAAGCATTGTTGAAATAGTTTCAAAAATTGAGGTGGGAGTCCCAGTACATTACTAAAATCATGGAAATTAAGCAGCATGTTGGCGAGATAGTCTGGGACTTTGATAAAATATTCAAGGTATTGTTATATTGGTTATCATTCCAAATTCCTAATGCACAGGATCAAGAGTGGTAGATTGTATGTCTACTACCACATATACATATTCAAATTTCACCACATAGTCTGAAGCATTGGAGACCACCATGAAGCTAGAAGCATCTCTTGTCGGAATTGAAAATATTTCAAGGAAGGCACAAGTCCAATCGTAGTTGGCAAAACTAATAATACAATTATAGGACTTAGTAAAAGGAAAATCGAAGCATGAAGAATTTTAGTGCACAATTGTAGAAAGGAGGGGTCCCATAGATGTTATGTAACCAGAACACAAAAAAGATAATCAACGAATTCAAAATTAGCCTCTTCGAGGGGAAAGCCTCCTTTACATCACATAAATGAACAATTATTGAATCATTAAAATGAATAAACATCCTTGCTATATATAAGAGTCTAAGGGGTCACAACATAATTAGAGCCTACATAACAATAATAGCGTAAGGACACAACAATAACAATAGTGGGATTCTATGGGGCATAACAATAACAATATGGGGGCTACATGGGAAAAAAATAACAATAGGGGCTACACTAGTAGTATAGGGACCTAATATGCCCCTCTCCTTCAAAATTTTTTTTTCTCAGCCCTTGAGTAGTTTTGGATGCTTTTGTATAAAATTCTTATCCTCCAATGTGGAATATTTAGCAAGTAAGTTCTTATTGTTATTATAATAAAGGGTCTACTTGGTTTTAGTGTTTTTGGGGGTGACATGGGCCCATTTCTAGGTGCCATGTGTCACCACTCACAGGGTGAAACATGGCAGTGATGATGTCATCTCACAGATCGAGCGACAGGAATAAGAAGAACTAGAGCATGAGAAATGTCTTATTCGAAAAAAGACAACCAATATCACCACTGCCGCTCCAACACATCCATCATCAGGATCGACGAACATAGTAGTTAAGGGGAAAGGCTAAAGATGATGGAGCCAATGACTGTGATATGTGGGAAACCCCCTGATGTGATAAAGTATTATGTCGTGATCTATAAGGATCTCATGTCCAGATTATCAGCCCACGCTATGAAGAAAGAAAAAGTTTAAGACATTGGCACAACGCAATTGAGATATGCGGGACTCCTCCCCCATATGTGATAAGTTATGAGTTGTGATTTAGAGTGTTTTGGTTCGGGAAATCTACTGATGAGGGACTTCTGCAATATAAAGAAAAAGGCCCCCTGTGAAACTATTGAGAGCCTAAGCACCGAAGTACAAATCCCTTGGCCCCAACACTCGGTCATATGCAGAGCACTACAAAAGGGGCTGTAATAAAGCAGAGCTAAGGGGGAAACCCAAAGGTGCCCTTTCGCCTGTTCCAGAGGCCAGATTAGGGAATCGATCATGTTCAGAAGGTTTTTATGGTGGAAATAATAGATTCAGTCCTAGAGGCAGCTGTAGTAGTGAATAAAGAGAGAGAGCATTCAAAAACAAGTACGGGCACCCCCCAAAAATGGATTTTCGTAAACCATTCTCAAGGTCGGTGTCGAAGGTTTCTTAAAATGGAATGATGAGAGTTAGTTGAGCAACACATGAGCATATGCCATGAAATAAATGAAACCATGAAACAAAAGTGATTATAGGGATGGGGTGCTAGGATTTTGCATTAATGTCTCACTTGTTCCGCGATTCTATGATGTTCCTTCCTCTGTGAGGCCACTATTATTGTACTTAATGTTTTTGGGATGCAGGACCTCCCTTGGCTGAGACAGAAATATGACTTGACAACTAAAAACTCGGCCCAATATTTTATGTATTAAACCATGATTGAAAGCACCCCCTCTTCTTATAAATGGGGGTTCACAACACTGAAAAGGGTTCCAAAATCCGAAAGAAAGTCTGTAGCTTTTGTGGAAACTATATCACTTAGTCACATAAATATTGCAAAATATTACAGGTGTTAGCCCCCTAATTTGCTCTCTCTAGACCATTTTTCCCTTCCTAAATTATAACCATTTACCGATGTTTTACCTCTCTTATACACCCTCATCTTGCACTAGTCCGAGAATGATGACATATTTCGCATGAACTTTATATTTCATATTTTTAACTTAACTTAGCATTAATTATTTATTTATTACATGATTTCTTGCTTATAATCGCTTTTGTAAGTTATCGATATCTCTAATGTTTGTTTGGTAGTCAAGTGCTTACCGTGACCGCTGATCCTAGTGTAGGATCGGATCTTGCACCTATGCCATTACAGCGAATCTTTGCAGCAGATCCAGACCTCCTTGATCACCGCCTTGTTTTGCACAACTTCGGCAACGACAGCAGGATCAATCTAAAGGCAGCCGAGCTTCAGCCACGACAGTAAGATAGATATGAAGGCAGCCGAGCTTCAACCACAATAGCAAGGTCGATCAAAGGTAGTTGAGATCGGACTTATGAAGAACAAACAACTGGAGATTGGCTACGACAAGTTTTGTTGAATTGCCTAATTTTGAAGGCCAAGAAGCTAAATTCTGCATATCAGTTATGTAATTGGTTAAACGATCTTTTTGGCCTTCGGCCAAAGATCTATATAACGAAGAATGTAAATAGGATAAGATAGTTTTTTATAGAAGTTTGTATAGAATAGAGATATAACCAGGGAGGCAGTAACAGGCTTGTATTTTGTTATCACCCAAATCTGGGATGGACTATGTATTCACGTATGTATTTGCCTCTATGAATTAATAAGAAGGGAGCTCCACCTCATGTTTCATAAATCGTATTTCTGTGTTTGAAAGCTGATGAATTAATAAAATATTGAGCAGCGTTTCTATTTGAAAGGGAAATGCGCCGTTTGGCTAGGGCCCAGCCAACCCAACACGTTTACCCTATATTCCATTTCTTGCAATTTATGCTTCTATTGTCAGGCGTGATTTAATTTCCAGCACATATATTCCTGTTTGAGTGAAAGCAGATCCACTGTGTGAAGTAGTTAAAATTCATTTTCCTGCATCTCATTTCAGATTGGTTTTCTCGCCTAGTCCAAGCAGGAGAAATAAACCTGCACCAGTGCACGTTGGTGTGCTATTCATTTTCCGTAGTTCTGTTTGATTTGGTTTTCCCCTCCTGGTCCAAGCAAGAGAAATAAACCCGCACCAGTGCACGTTGGTGTGCTATTCATTTTTTGCAGTTTTGTTTGATTGGCTTTCCTCGCCTGGTCCAAGCAGGAGAAATGAACCTGCACCAATGCATGTTGGTGTAATGCAACAAGCTTTTTTAGTTTACTTCCAGAAATTTTCTTGCTTTCATTAATATTTCATGACAGAATAAATTATATGGATTGTTTTTTTATTTCTGCACTCTGTTAAAATAAAAAACATTCATTTTTGTGTGTGCAATTGGATTTCACAGTATAATAACACCTGCAGTAACTAAGCACTTATTTCAAGAATTAAATGCCAAGTGCAAGAAGCTCTAATCTGGTGCAAGGAATAGTTTCTTGCCATGGGATTTGAGTGCTTTGAACCTGAAAAATTTCAAGCCCTTGCAGGAAGCAAAACTATTTTAGTACAGACACCATTTATACCCTCTACATAAATCTCTGTTCCTGCACTAGTGCAAGCAAACTGCGATAGTGCAAGACATATTAGTGCAAGAAGGAAATCTTTATATAATCAGGTTTGAAGGGCCCATCTGATGAGACTGCTAAAGTGTCTCTGCTAAAGAAAACACACACTCAGTAGTTAATCAATAGTTAGCTAGAGTGATTGCCCCTTTATTTCTAAATCTCTTTTGCAAATGCATTCTTCCTTGTTCTAGTCTTAGATTACTTTTATGGTTCAAGTTGCCTTTTTCTCTCTTTAGTTTGATTATGCAATCTTTCCTTTAAAGAAAGTAGGGATTGACATTAGAAATATTCATACCATCTCTGGTATTGATTGTGCTTCGTCTCTAAGTTTACCAATCCCCTCGGTTGATAATTTAAGTGTTGAGGAATTTGCTTAAGTGTAATTCCTACACTCAACATTTTGGCGCCGTCGTTGGGGAGGCAATTTGATTTGATAAGAATTTTTTGATTATACAATAGAGGCAATTTTTCCTTTATTTTTTCGCAGGAAAAACTTCTTTGAAGGAATTTCATTGGTGTTGATTGATTTTTGACAATGTTCTTTATTAGAAGTTGTTTGTTATTAATTTTTTTTTTTTAAATGAATGCCTAGAAAAGGTAGGGGTTCAAAGCCCACTAAGGGCCGAAAGAATTTTGAAAACAATTCTCATATTGGGTCTCCTTCTGTGTGCATGAAGCCCAATCCAATTCAAACCCATCACACGGGAACAATCCACCTAGATTTTGGTGACAACAACTCAGGTGTGGTTCAGTATATTGGGAGCAAAAGGGAAACAATGGCAGACCATGAAGATCATGTGGAAGGGAC
This sequence comes from Pinus taeda, assembly GCA_000404065.3. NCBI lineage: Eukaryota > Viridiplantae > Streptophyta > Pinopsida > Pinales > Pinaceae > Pinus > Pinus taeda. Next base: position 26,394 of record APFE031535098.1, on the reverse strand, counting down.
TAGTGAAAACCAGGTAGGTGAGGAATAATCCACTTTTGTGTTTCCAATTGTGGACCCCGATACTGTGGCACAAATGAAGAATATTCCACCATCAGCTCTTCCTCATTTCCATGGTAAAGTTCATGAAAATCCCGACTCTTTTTTATTTGAGTTTGATATTTTGTGTAGAAGTTATGATTATTCAACTGATGCTCAGAAGCTAAGATTATTTCTTGTTACTCTCAAGGACTCAACTTTATGCTAGTTTATGGGGTTAGGAGGAAACACTATAGCCTCTTGGGATCAGATGAAGAGAGTGTTTTTATCTAAATATCAAGAATATTGCAAAACTCAGGACATGCAGGATGAGATTTTTAGAGTCATACAGAATGATGATGAAACTCTTGAAGATTACCTAGAAAGATTTATGTATATTTTACAAAGGTCGAAACTTAAGCTTGATTCTAGTACTATTAGAACCTTGTTATTAAGAGGACTTACTGATAATTCTAGAAATAATTTAAATCTGTTAGGACAAGGTGATATTTCTCAGCAAACTTTCGAACAATTTTGTGAATTATGCAAGAAATTTTCAAGAAATCAGTATAGATCCAGTAGAGGGACTTGAAATAGAAATAGAAAAACCAAATCTATTGATGCTATGATTATTGGACTAGAAAATAAAATGGAAAACATGAAAATTGATATAATGAATATTGTTACCAAACAGTTGGACTCTTTAAAGTTTCAGCAAAAACTCATGAAGGAACAAGAGTCATTAAGTATTTTCTATCCTAAATGTAGAGACAAACATCCTCCTAAAGAATGTCCTCTTAATTTGAAAGAAACTAATAAGTGTGCTATTTGTGCAGAAGACCATATCATAGAAAAATGTCCCTCTATACCATGACTTAAATCTGTATTTACAGGGGGACAGCCTGAAGTGGAATACTTGTTTGCTATGGGAGCAAAAAGAAACTGGCCTCAAGTAGGTGAAGGTATGGCTCCCGAATTTTCTCCATACTATTTTGGTTATAATTCACATGCATATTCTTATCCTAACGCTAATCAGCAATGGCAGTATGGAAACCAATATCAGCATGTGAAACCTTCTCAACCATGGCAACAAGGTTGGAGAGGGCCAACTCATTCTCCATATTCCTACCATCCACCCTTACAGTCATATCCATCTACACGTACACCTTATCCAATGCCTCAACCTCTGAGTCAGTCTACTCCACCATTACCTTTACCTCCACCTTTTCGACCTCCTCAGTTTCCTGCTCAACCTATGCCCTATCCTGACAATAATAAAGCAGTGCAAATGATCTATGTAACAAACCCACCTTTATTCGAGTATCAGTCTATTCTAGTTGGGGTTCATGATATCCAATTAAGATTGGGAAGGACTGTAACATCAGAAAATCAGAAGCAACCTAGAGTGATTGTTGAAGAGAAAGAAGAAGAGGAAACTCCTAATCATTCTCTAAAAGTTGTCACTAAGAACCCTTACCCTCTAAGTCCTTGCCATCTTCTTCCAACCAGCCTCCCTTCCCAGAGAGACTAGTAATGGAAATAAGTGAGTGTATTTCTGAGACTAGCTTGGCATCGGAGCTTCAAAATCTTTTCATTAAGATACGTCTACTCCAAGCCATCAAAGAGATCACTATTTGTACCAAGATCATTAAGGAACTATGTCTCAAGAAACTCAGGAGGAGGAGATTGGAACCCCAAACCATTCAATTTGTTGGTAGGGAAACAGAGTTGATGACGGGATGTGTGTCTATGGAAAAACATATTGATCCCGGAAACCTTGTTGTCTCAGTTCAGATTGGTAATGTCCTTGTCTCTAATGTTCTTATAGACCTGGGAGCAGCCATTAATGTCATGACTAAGCAAACCATGGATCAACTTTGGTTATCTCATCTTCGCCCTACTCCCATTATGCTTGAATTAGCAGATAGATCTAAATTAAGCCAGAAGGAGTATTGGACGATGTGATCATCTCATTAGATTCTTGGGAATATCCTGCTGATTTCATTGTGCTTCAGCCAAAGAACCCAATAGGAGGACATCCCTTGATCTTGGGTTGACCATGGCTTGCTACAGCTGATGCATATATTGGATGTCGCTCTGGTGATATGTATATTTCACATGGAGTTTCTAGGAAGAAATTTACCTTATACCCCCTTTCCAGATCCATTCAGGACCTTCGAGATACTTTATGGTTGGATCAGAGCAGTGATGAGGAGACTCAACCCATTTCCTTTATCAATCAACATACTGGGTCTTCACAAGAAGATGAGATTCAATATTTCCTGAATAATCTAGACACTATGCCTAATTTTGAGCTATTGAGCAATATTTTCAAGATAACCATGATTCTCATTCTTCAAAACCGCTGCATTTGACCACCCCCTTGAGTACTCCTGAGCCTGATACTACTCTTTTTGAGATTATCCCCGGTAAATCCTTGTATATTAGTTCATATTTGGACTCATCTTAGCGAGAGTGGCTTGTGAATTTGTTGCAAAACCATCTTAGTGCCTTTGCATGGGGCTATGAAGATATGAAGGGAATCCCCCCTGAAACTTGTACATGTACACATCATATCTATATCCAGGAAGGAGTCTAACCTGTCCGATAACCCCAAAGGCGGTTGAATCCAACTTTAAGAGATATTGTGAAGGAAGAAGTAAAGAAACTCTTGGATGTTGGTTTTATCTATCCTATTTCTGACAGTCAGTGGGTCTCTCCATTAGTGCTAGTACCTAAGAAAGATGGAAGATGGCGTATTTGTATTGATTATTGAGAATTAAACAAAGCCACTCTCAAAGATTACTTCCCTCTCCCTTTCATTGACCAGGTGCTTGATACCCTTGCAGGAAAGAAATATTTTTCCTTTTTGGATGGCTTCAGTGGTTATAACCAAATACAGATTGCACTCGAAGATCAGGATAAATATTTTTACATGTCCATGGGATACATTTGCTTATAGAGTGCTCCCCTTTGGTTTATGTAATGCCTCGAATACCTTTCAAAGGGCAGTCTTGGCCATTTTTGCTGATATAGAATTTGTAGAAATTTATATGGATGACTTTTCTGTTTTTGGTGATTCTTTTCGGGAAGCTCTCAAAAATATGGAAAAAGTACTTCTTCATTTTCAGGAAGCCCATCTTACCTTGAGTGATAATAAATGTAGATTAATGTGCAAAGCGGGAGTGGTGCTTGGCCATTTGATTTCTGGTAAGGTATCCAGGTTGACCTAGCAAAGATCGAAATCATTCTGCATCTTCCTGCACCCAAAACTCAAAGGGAAGTAAGAGGTTTTTTAGGACATGTTGGTTACTATAGGAGATTGATTGAAATTTTTCTAAGATAGCTGCTCCTCTTTTCCAACTTCTAGCTAAGGATAGTGAATTTTCTTGGACCACATCTTGCCAATTGTCTTTTGAAACATTGAAGGAAAGTTAGTACATGCACCAATTTTAAGAGGTCCTAACTAGTCTTTGCCTTTTCATATTTCCTCTGATGCTTTAGATTTTGCTATTGGCACAAATTTAGGAAAAGAGGAAAATAAAAAATCCTATGTTGTTTATTATATTAGTAAGACTTTGTCTTCTGCTAGATTAAATTATACAGTTACAAAGAAAGAATTTTTAGCTGTAATTTTTGAAATTAATAAGTTCAGGCACTATATTACAGGATATGAAGTATTTGTACATACTGATCATTCCGTGATTAAATATTTGATGAATAAACCATTAACTAGCGGTAGAGTGACTGGGTGGTTACTATTGTTGCAGGAATTTAATATTACTATTGTTGATCGACCAGGAAAATCTAATGTTTTAGCAAATTTTCTTTCTAGATTAGAAAATCCTAGTGAAGCAACTCCTGTTAATGATGATTTTCTGGATGAACATCTTTTTGCTATGTCAACAGATTCCCCGTGGTTTGTTGACATTGCTAATTACTTGGTTACTGGGAAAACACCACCCCACTTGTCCGCTCGTGAAAAGCGGAGTATTGCTCAAAAAAGTGTTGCATATTCCTGGATTCAAGGAGATCTCTTTTACACTAGTCCAGATCTGATTATCCGTAGGTGTGTAAGAGAGGAGGAAGTGTTTGATATATTGAAATCTACTCATGATGAACCTTGTGGAGGCCACTTCGTTGATAAGTGGACTGCATATAAAGTATTGCGTGCTGGTTACTTTTGGCCTTCCTTGTTTAAGGATGCCAAATAGTATGTCAAGCATTGTGATAGCTGTTAGCGAATGGGCTAGCCTAATCAAACCAATGAAATGCCTTTATGCCCCCAAGTTATGATTGAGCCATTTGAAAAATGGGCTATTGATTTTATAGGGCCAATAAATCCAACATCATTAAGTAAAAAGCATATCTTGGTTTGTACATATTTTGTTACAAAATGGGTAGAAGCTAATTCTATTTCTTTTGCCACAAAAAAAGTTGTTGTTGATTTTATTTTTACTGAAATCTTTACTAGATTTGGTGTGCCTAGAGAAATTTTTTTTGACAATTGTCTGCAGTTTATTTCTAATCTGGTACAAGGTGTGATGGAGCAATATAATATCCGACACAGGAAATCCACGTCGTATCACCCGCAAGCAAATGGCTAGGTGGAATCCATGAACAAAGTGCTCAAGTCCATTCTCACAAAGACAGTCAATATGCATCGGAAGGACTGGGCTGAACGATTACCAAAGGGTTTGTGGGCATACAGAACCACTTGGAGAAATAGCACGGGACATACACCATATGAGCTGGTATATGGCAAACAGGTTCTGTTACCAATTGAATTCTAGATCATAACTTTCACAATTGTAGTTCAGTTAGGACTAGATCTCTCTGAGGCACAACAACAATGTCTTCTCCAATTAAATGAGTTATTTGAATTTCGTAGGGATGCAGTTCAGTAGAACATACTAATTCAACAACAACGTAAAAGGTGGCTTGACAAGTGTATTTAGAAAAAGCAATTCCAACCAAGTGATTGGGTGCTCCTTTATGATTATAGATTTAAAATCTTTAAAGGGAAATTCCATACACGTTGGATGGGACCTTATGAAGTGATCCAAGTATTTGAGAATGGAGCAGTAGAATTCAAAACTGTTGATGGACAAAATTTAGTATTCTTGGTAAATGAACATAGGTTAAAGAAGTATTTTCAGCCTCCTACCAAGAAAGATTTTACACAAGTCCAACAAAAATTTGGGATAGTAGTGGTGAATGGTAATATCATCCTTTTGAAAACATGAATTCTCTTTCTTCTTAAAAATAAAAGTAAAAAATAAAAATAAATAAGAAAAAGTAAAGAAAAAATATTTTCCTGTAATTATCAAAATCAGTTTACTGACATGATTGCAGAATTATCAACCTGAAAACCAGCTTGCTGGCAGGAAGATCAAAAATTTCTAATAAAAAGAAAATGTTGCTTAATCTTTGGATATGCTAACGACCACCAAGTAAAAGCAGGTTCAGCAGAACCAACCTTTATACAGTTGGGGTAATTAGCATGGATATTTTTACTCAAGTAATGCTTAATTTTCGCTGTAGATTTTTTTTTTTTTTTACACCAGTGCAGGCAGACCTTCCAAAAACATTTCTGCCTTTCTTCATATTCCACTTTCATATATTCCCTCATTTTTATTCTTTAATCCTGGAATGATTAATCTTCCCACATTCTTCTAAAATTTACCCTATCTGCTTCGAAGAAATCCCACTTTACCCTTGGATTTTTTTCCCTATCCCACTTCGGTTCATTCCCTCTTTTAGTACTATTCCTGGAGTCCCTGTAACAAAATTCCTTCAAATTCCTTCAAATTCCCTTCTTCCCACTTCTTTATTCCCTCATGAATTTATTGCAGGATCTCACACACAAAGAGAAAAAGGATATGCTCTGAAGCATCAAGAAATGGCGAAACAAATTTCCAGTATAAGTTGAGAAAGTCATGTGGAAATCTAGCCTATATTATTTAAATTCTTTGTTTTTAGATATTATGCTTGCACTAGTGCAAGCATGTTGTCCTATATGATAAAGCAAGTAGAACGATACGAGTAGAATAGTATAATTTAAGCGTTGCAAGCAGATCAGTGCAAGCATGCACCTCGTCAGGAACATAGTACAAGTTATTCTTTTCATAAGCATACGACATAGGAAAGTGGTTATCATGAAAATTTATATGAAGTTCTTTCACTTAACCGAGAGTACTTATGCTATCATACTAACTAGGAGAAAATTACTTAAAGTACAAGGTGTTTTTTAAGTTAGAAATCAAGATCTTTTTTTAATGAATGCTAAGTTCTTTTTTGAATTATGAAGGAATGCAAAAATATTTTAACTGTTTCTTGGACATAATTACCCCTCTCCACCATAATCCTAAATGTTCTTCACTCATAATTATTACCTCACCTAGCCGTTAAAACGCCGCCGCAAGTACCAATCCAACCTGACCTCAAAGATGTCGTGCACCTAGGATGAATGAACCGGTGATACGATGGAAAGGATGGTGGATAGTTGGATCGCTATTTATAAGGACCGATTTCCCCGGTATTGCATGTAAAATTTCAAAACTCAACTATTCATAGCCATTAAGCAGCGATGTCGCCTGTTTGGAACGAACCCTTGTCTCTTAGCAAAATAGAGCACACTGCCGAGTATCAGAATAGTCTTGCACTATTGCGAGACTCGAGTTTTCTTCTGTTCTTGTAGAAGTTTGACGGGCATGATAAAGAAGTGGCTTTACAGTTTGCAAGGAGTTTTAGAAATGGCCGAGTGAAAATTGGGCCTCTCAAATTTAAAGTTACAGAAGAATTCATAGTGCCAGCGACAGGCTTGGAAAACACTAGTGAATAGTGGTTCAAGAATCAGAAGCTAGAAAGGAACCGTTGGCAGTGTTTCGTCGTTGATAAGAAGATAGAGGTAGACTGGAAGGTAGGAGTTTTGTGTAGTGCCCTTCTGGGATAGTGGAAAGATATCCTTTTCATCTTACAAAAATTTGTGACTTGCGAGGGAAGATACACCCACACCTTGGTATATCATTTTAGAATGCTGCAACATTTTGAAACCGGTCGGCACGTCCGGTGGAGGATGAATTTCCCTTATTTTCTACTTAAGAGCTTGGAGAAAATGGCTAAAAGTGTGTAGCACAAAAGGGCAGACCAAGTCAACACAAGGCTATATCACCACGACTTGATAAAAATTTTGGTCTTGAAACAACTAGAAGTGAAAGGTATGACATGGGAGGCGTTGTTAAAATAGGTGCACAAAGAGACAGTTTCTAGAAAGGAGATAGAGGACCCTACCAGCACAAGCAAGGGCCCGAGCAAAAATGAAAAGGGAAGTCCTTCTTGCACTAGTGCAAAAAGGAAACGAATTGAAAAAGCAGAAAAGGACTCATCTTCAAATAAGAAGACAACTAGTGCACCAACTGAAGAGACCCCTTCTATGCCCGAAAATGACAACATGTCAGTCCTTGCGGACACAACAAATTTTGCAGAGGTCAAAGACAATGCTCTGTTGGTAAATTTCATGAAAAATCCCAGGAAAAATAGTAAAGTCTCTGGTGCAGGCAAAGAACCACAGTCCCCACAAGGCATGGAATCCCCTCCTGCACCAGTACAAGAAGAAGCACCAGTGTGAGAAGAAGAACCAGAAAAAGAAGCAGAAAATGAAGAAGCAGAAGAAGAAGAGACAAAAGGAGAAGAACCAGACGATGAAGAAGCAGAATAAGAAGAAGTAGGAGGAGAAGAATCTGAAGAAGAAGAGGCGGAATCTGAAGAAGAAAAGGCAGAATTCGAAAAAGAAGAGGCAGAACCCACAGAAGAAGAACCAGAGGAGGAAGAACCGAAAGAAGTAGAACCAGAGGAGGAAGAAACATAAGAAGAGAGACCAAAGGGAGAAGAATTTCCTGATGTAACCATGGCAGATATGGAGGTCCCCGAGGAAGACACAACTCCTACTGTAACAAAAAAGGAAAAAGATTTGGTAACTCCTGCTGCTCGGGTAGTTGAGTTAGAGCTTCAAGTGCAGAATTTAGAGAAACTTGTAGCCAAAGCATAGGAGGATAAAGAACAGAGCATAGGCGAATTGACGACAGAGATCCAGAAAAGGAAAAGAGAAGTTAAAGTCTAGAAGTACCGAGCTGCACAATGTTTCAGGCGACTTAAAAAGGTGACAAGAAATTAAAGACCATCAGAAAGAAGCAGTCTGAAACATTGCAGGCTGATGACGGTATGCCAGAGCAAGATTGAGCTGGAACTCTCAAAGTTTTGAAGTTTTTTGCAGAGGTAAAGAGTTGTGTGAGGACACACAACAGTTTAGGGATGGGAGGATGTTAGCCCCCTAATTTTCTCTCTTTTGACCATTTTTCCCTTCCTAAATTATAACCATTTACCGTTGTTTTACCTATGTTATACACCCTCATCTTGCACTAGTCCAAGAACGATGACATATTTCGCATGAACTTTATATTTCATATTTTAAACTTAACTTAGCATTAATTAATTATTTATTACATGATTTCTTGCTTATAATCACTTTTGTAACTTATCGATATCTCCAATGTTTGTTTGGTATTCAAGTGATTACCGTGACCGTTGATCCTAGTGCAGGATCGGATCTTGCGCCGGTGCCAGCATAGCAAATCTTTGCAGCAGATCTGGACCTCCTTGATCACTGCCTCGTTTTGTGCAGCTTCAGCCATGGCAACAGGATCAATCTAAAGGCAACCAAGCTTTAGCCATGACAGCAAGATAGATCTGACGGTAGCCAAGCTTCAGCCACAACAACAAGGTCGATCAAAGGTAGCTGAGATCGGATTTATGAAGAATGAACAACTGGAGATTGGCTATGGCTAGTTTTGTTGAACTACCTAATTTTGAAGGTCGAGAAGCTAAATTCTACATATCTGTTATGTAATTGGTTAAACGATCTTTTTGGCCTTCGGCCAAAGATCTATATAATGAAGAATGTAAATGGGACGAGATAGTTTTTGATAGAAGTTTGTATAGAACAAAGATTTGACCAGGGAGGCGGTAACAGGCTTGTATTTTGTTATCGCCCAAATCTGAGCTGGACTATGTATTCACGCATGTATTTGCCTCTATGAATTAATAAGAAGGGAGCTTTGCCTCATGTTTCATAAATCGTATTTCTGTGTTTGAAAGATAATGAATTGATAAAATACTGAGCAATGTTTCTATTTGAAAGGGAAACGTGCTAGTTGGCTAGGGCCCAACCAACCCAACACGTTTACCCTATTTTCCATTTCTTGTAATTTATGCTTATATTGTTAGGTGTGATTTAATTTCCAGCACATGTATTCCTGTTTGAGTGAAAGCGGATCCGTTGTGTGAAGTAGTTAAAATTCATTTTCCTGCATTTGATTTCGGATTGGTTTTCTCGCCTGGTCCAAGCAGGAGAAATAAACTTGCACCAGTGCACGTTGGTGTGCTATTCATTTTCTGTAGCTCTATTTGATTTGGTTTTCCCCACCTGGTCTAAGTAGGAGAAATAAACCTGCACCAGTGCACGTTGGTGTGCTAATCATTTTCTGTAGTTTTGTTTGATTGGTTTTCCCCACCTGGTCCAAGCAAGAGAAATGAACCTGCACCAATGCACGTTGGTGTGATGCAGTAAGCCTTTTTAGTTTACTTCCAGCAGTCTTCTTGCTTTCATTATTATTTCATGACAGGATAAAATATATGGATTGTTTCTTTATTTCTGCACTCTGTTAAAATCAGAAACATTCATTTTTTATGTGTGCAATTGGATTTCACAATATAATAACACTTGCAGTAACTAAGCACTTATTTCAAGAATTAAATGCCAAGTGCAAGAAGCTCTGATCTGGTGCAAGAACTAGTTTCTTGCCACAGGATCTAAGTGATTTGAACCTGAAAAAGTTCAAGCCCTTGCAGGAAGTAAAACACTTTTAATACAGACACTATTTATACCCTCTGCATAAATCTATGCTCTTGCGCTAGTGCAAGCAGACTGCGATAGTGCAGGATAGATTAATGCAAGAAGGAAATATTTATATAAGAAGGTTTGAAGGGCCCATTTGATGAGACTACTAAAGTGTCTCTGCTAAAGAAAACACACACTCAGTAGTTAATCAATAGTTAGCTAGAGTGATTGCCCCTTTATTTCTAAATCTCTTTTGCAAATGCATTCTTCCTTGTTCCAGTCTTAGATTATTTTGATGGTTCAAGTTTCATTTTTCTCTCTTTAGTTTGATTTTGCAATCTTTCCTTTAAAGAAGGTAGGGATTGACATTATAAATATTCATACCATCTCTGGCATTACTGTGCTTTGTCTCTAAGTTTACAAATCCCCCGGGTTGACAATTTAAGTGTTGAGGACTTTTCTTAAGTGTAATTCCTACAACCAACAACAAGATTGGTGGCGATTCCTCCTTTGAAGTATTACAATGTGTTATTTCTATGTTTCATTCATCTTGTATGTTTTCCTCTTTTGAATTCATGCAATAATATATACTCTGATATTTCAGACTTGTCTACAAATTCATCTACGTTAAAATGTTAATGCAGATCCCTGTGTGAGGGGTTGAAATCATGTTTTCAAGCGGTATTGCGTGAAGCATATCACTCAACTTCTTTTCTTTCCATTACATCTTCCTCTAACTCAGTGGTTATAGTAAATCTGATGGTTTCAGGCTCTATGTTTCATATATAGAATCCTTGGTGCTTATCCTAATTTTTCCTTTTGCTTTGACTTATCTCATTTATCCTATAAAGCTTATTAAAATTGTAAATCTTTGAAGTGCTCGACCTCCAGTATTTATGTTATATTTCTGGGATGTGTGTATAAAAGCTGAAACATATGGCTTGTATCTTTGGATGAAAGAACCAACTCTCTGATATATATATATATATATATATATATATATATATATATATATATATATATATATATATATATATATATATATATATATATATATATATAATAGAAATACGGGTGATGTCTCCTCCTGCTTGAGAATCATTTGAGGCACACTAATTTAGATGTACCCAGGCACTGGTCTTGTAAGAAATCCAAGGATGTCTTTGGGAGCGACAACGCAACCAAAGGTAACCACTTGACCCATTGTGGTTTTTTATCAGATACAAAAAAACGAAGATATCCTCGAAAAAAATTGTTCACTATCTGATTTTTCCCATCATATTGTTGGAAAATGTAATTATGTTCGGTCTTGAATAATGTACTTGAGACATCATGTAATGTACTTGTCAAAAGAATAAAGAAAAGAATTATTATTATTATTATTATTGTGACTTATTAAAGTATGGGTTTCATTCTTGTGTCACCATATTTTAGGTCAAAGTCCTTATCAAGGACTTCTAGGATTTATTCTGAGTCTATAGAGTTATTTTAAATTTAAAGAGACCCTTCTTGGGCTTTTGAATACTATAAAAAAAGGTTAAGTATTGAGTCAAATATGAATTATGTAACCTCCACACCATGTTGTCCTAGAAGAAGATCAAGTTGGACTAAGGACCCTATTCGACCCCACATGAAGCCTATAAAAGGAAGCTCATCGAATTCATTTGGAGCATCATTCTCACACACAAGTTCAATTTCTCTAGCAGTTGGGAAGAAGTGAAAAGTTGTCTTGTATCTAGGAAAAGGTGCAGAGTTTGTTGCTGGAGAGCCGAAGTGAATGCAAGTTTGGGTAAGTCCAAGGAGAGAAGGAAAATCTAAAATTTGGTGTTTATCTTTCTCTGTCTCGTGTCCTAAATTGGGAGATCAAAGTCTTCCAAGTTTCACTATTTCTGGAAGCTGCTGCCCAGTCAAAGTTGTTGGAAAGAGGTTGAAAATTTTGGGAGGTTGTCTTGGTGTGGAGGGAAGGTCTGGTCTTGGTCTAGGGTGAAGAGTCTCAAATAATACCATTTAAAGGAAGAATTATCTTGACTAGGTTTTCCCCTCGAATGGGTTTCCTGTGGCATGTGCCCACATCTAGTGTCTATTGTTTTATGTATTGTTTCTTTGGCAATTTATTGATGAACTAAAAGGAAAGAATATATAAAGAATCATAATAATAAGAAACATCACAAGTAATTATCAAGAATAAGAAAATATCTCTGCCTTTTTAATTTTCTAACATGGTTTCATAGCTTTGGTAAATAAGGAAGAAAAATGCAGTCTCAAGCACTTGATCATGGAACCATTTGAAAGGACTATCTTAGGAAATGAATCTACTATATTTGAGGAATATGTCTAACTCAATCAAGGGAGATAACAAACTTGAAGGAGCCTCTAACTTCAGGTCCTAGAAGAAGAGTATTGACCTAATCCTTGAAAAGAACAAGTTACTGGACTTGGTCAGAGGAAATGTAAAGAAGCCTACAAAAGAATCCAGTGATGCCGACAAAGTGAAATACAAGGAATTAGAATTGGTTGCCATGAATCTGATGGTAGAAGGGATAAAGGAAAATATGTTCCCATTCATAGCTAACATCGATCATGCTCAGGAAATGTATGAAGCCTTGTCGAAGCTATTTACTATTAAGAACATTGGACAAGTAGCAAGTTTGAAGAATGAGCTAAGAACTACGAAGATGACTAAAAAAGATACTGTGGCAACATTATTTGTGAAGATAGCTAGACTTAGGGATGATCTCTTGGCCATTGATGGGGTTGTTCCGAACAAAGAACTTGTGATCATTGCTCTATTATGATTGCCACCCTCTTGAGATGCATTTGTTGCAGGTCTCAACAGTTGGAAGGTATCTCCAACCTTTGAAGAATTATGGACCACTTGAATTCAAGAAGAACTAAGGATCTCTATTGCTACCAATCTTGAAGGAGTATCAAATTCATACATTTCTCATCATAAAGGAAAGAGATCAAAGGGACCAAGGAAGAAATTTGGCATGTCCAAGATAGAGTGATATCAATGTCATAGGAAGGGTCACTACAAGAGTGATTGTCCCGAGAATCCAAAGAATAAGAAGAGAGGAAGGGATCAAGCCAAGTTTGCTGAAGAAGGAGACTAAAAGAAAGTCAAGACCAAAGAACCCGACATTAGGGACTTACACTACTAAGTCCTTTTCTTATAGCTTTAGATATTTTGCTTTATATTTTTTTGCATTTATAGTTTTTTTAACTTATTTTGGAAAAGACATTTTTGTATTGTTGTTATAAGTTTGAAGGTACCCCTCAAGCTTTGGAGGGATCCCCAACAACTACCTAAGATAAGTATCTCATTTACTTTCATTTTTTGGTTTCATGTATTCATTTAGTTTTGATTATATTAAATATTAATCACCATTCTCCCCCTATTGTTTTGGTTAGGAAAATATTTACAAGAAGTATGAAGGAGGACCTCTCAAGACAAGGTTGGTCAAGGAACAAAGGTATGCCTTAAATACATTGTTTTCTTTATATTGAAAGGATTATTCGTTTGAGAATCAGTTACTAACATTGTTATGTATAGCTATATTGAATCATAATGATTCTTTTATGGGAGATTCATCTCTTGATAAATCTACCCACCCCACTCATATTCTTAACTGATTTTGTAGAAACCTAGATAGGTTCTAGAAAACCCCAATCGAAGGGTATGTTAATGTGAATGTATGAAAACCTAAAACTGCTTAGGGATATTGTGAAGTGCTATTTGAAGTTTTTATTGATGATTTCATGTTTGGTATTTTGGTATGATCGGGAAATCCTAACTTGTTAGAGTTGAATGCTAAGTTCTAAAATCCCAAACCTTTGAAGTCTTGGTGATTATTGATGTTTCTATATTGAAACCCTAGTTCATTAGGGTTTGGTGGAATGTGTAAGCAATATCCTTATATTGTCTTAGAAATGGTTTCCTTGGTAAGTGTGTGTTTGTCTTATCAAATCCTAATGTAATCAAGATGGTTGTGTGTCTAACACCTATTGATCATTGTGAAGTTGGGTTTGACTAACACATTATATTAAAAGTCTTTGCACGATGATGAAATCTATGCATGCATGGATATGTCTTTTTGGTCGAAACCCTAGCTTGGTCTAGGTCATATGTATCAATGTTGTTGGATATTTTATATGATTATGAATTCATAGATATATGTGTTGACCTATTTATTGATGGTCATAAGTCTTAGGATTTAATGGAAATGCTTGTCTGAGATTCTAAGATGATGATATTTGGAAATCTAGGGCTTTGTAGATATGTTAAATTGTCTAGTATGTGTGATATAACAATCTGAAATCTATTAATTGATTGTTGAAAATTAAAATATAGGGTTTTGCAGTTAAATCCTAGTAGTAACATTGTCTAGTGTGAAATGTAACAATATGAGATCTATGTATTTAATGATTATTGAGATTGTGAAATGGAATTATAGGGTTTTGGATTTGAACCTTAGTCAAAGTAAAATATTTGAAATATGATGATTTGTGTAAAATTGTTGAAATTGTGAAAATGGAATTCTAAGGTTTTTGGAGTTGAACCTTAGTCGAAGTAGAAATTTATATTGAATGTTGACAATATGATAATTTGAGATTTGTGAAATTTGAGTTTTGGATGGATTTTATGATTGATCAGAAATCTAGGGTTTGCAACCAATCCTAGGGGAAGTTGGTCAGGTTAATGACTAAGTTGTGATTGACTTTGACTGATTCTTTTGTATGAAATCTAGGATTTGTATGAATCCATAATGAGAAGTCTAACATATGAATTTTGAAAGGTTGTTAGATGCCTTGTAGATCTATATTTGTGTGAACTGTTTCTAGGGTTTGCTATATGTTGAAGTAAGGTATGTCATACCTTTGGAAGAAAAATTGAAACACAAGATGGAATGAAAAGTGTTATGAAGTAGTATAGGGTTTATGATAAAGTCCTTAACAAGATGTTGAAGAGTATATGTATCTTGTTTGTAATTAAGTTTGGGTATCCAATATATATTAGAGTAAAATGCTTCCATAATTCTGATATGGCTAACATCATGCTTCTGTAGATTTGGTTGTAATTTCTATTTAAGTTGTGCAGGTACACAATCTTCAATATGATGAAGATGCTCATTGATGATTAAGCATGATCGTGATGATGATAACTCTGATATCGTTGGAAGCCACGAAATATTCTCTAATGAAAAAAAGAAGAAGTTGATCTCCCTAAGAAAGCATGAATAGAAGAGAACTTCCTAAGATTAAGAGGGATTCCAGATAAAGATATGCTTTCTGGTTGAGAGGGAGGGCATAGCTTGATGTTAAATGAAGAACACATTTTAGAGGATATGTTGCTACATGGGAAGTAGGAAGGAAAACATATTATTAAGGAGTCTTCTGTCAAATATTTGATTGATAGTCCTACTATGGAAAGTTGAGAAGCACCATCAAGTTGTCTAAAATACTCCGGAGGTTTGTATTTGATTTTGTACATATGAAAGTATATTATTGATTGGGTTTGTGTTTGAATAGGCGAATCTCTTAAAGGTTTTGATAGCATGTTGGTTACCAATCAGTTTGATTGGGAGATATTGGTCATTCTTGATCTGCAGGATCAAGGGGTGCTGAGGCTTAGTGAGTGAAGCATTGCCTGGGAAGAAATCTGACTGGCATTTTGTGCTGATGTCCGAGTCTGGAAGCTAGAAAAGCAGTGTTAGTTATTGATCTTTGTTTTGGATACACACATGGATTTTTGGGTTGATGCTTAGCAAGTATACTGAGGGTACCTAAAGGGGGTGAAAGATTGAGTCCATCTTAGTCACACCTGGATATATTGCCTTGGTTAGGAATCTAGCCCATGGTATTGCGGTGCCTAAACTGTTGAGTGACTATTGTGATAGATTGCCCTAGTCAGGAATATAGTCCATGGCATTGCGATGCCTAAAGTTCTTCATGGTTCTTATAGTTTGAGATCTTCCATTGTATTTGTACATTATGAATACTTCCCTAGTTAAGAGGGAATGTTGGACAATGTAACTATGTTCAGTCTTCAATAATGTACTTGAGTCATCATGTAATGAACTTGTTAAAAGAATAAAGAAAATAATTTTATTATTATTATTGTGACTTATTAAAGCACGGGTTTCATGCTTTGGTCACCATGTTTTAGGTCAAAGTCCCCATTGATGACTTCTAGGATTTATTTTGTCTATAGAGTCATTGTAAATTTAAAAAGACCCTTCTTGGGTTTTTGAATCATGTAAAAAAGGTTAAGTATTGAGTCAAATATGAATTATGTAACCTCCATACCATGTTGAACTAGAAGAAGATCAATTCGGCCTAAGGACCCTATTCGACCCCACATGAAGCCTATAAAAGGAAGCTCATTGAATTCATTTGGAGCATCATTCTCACACACAAGTTCGAATTCTCTAGTAGCTGGGAAGAAGTGTGAAAATCTCTTGTAGTTGGAAAGAAGTGAGAAGTTGTCTTGCAGCTGGGAAAAGTTGCGAAGTCTATTGTCATAGAGTTGAAGTGAATGCGAGTTTGGGGAAGTCTAAGGAGAGAAGGAAAATCAAAATTTTGGTGTTTCTCTTTCTCTGTTTCGTGTCCTAGATTGGGAGATCGAAGTCTTCCAAGTTTCATTATTGCTGGAAGTTGCAAGTTGCCGTAAGCTGCTGCCTAGTGGAAGTTGCTAGAAAGAGGTCATAACTTCTGGGAGGCTGACTTGTTGTGGAAGGAAGGTCTGGTTTTGGTCTAGGGTGAAGAGTCTCAAAGAATACTATTGAAAGGAAGAATTATCTTGACTTGGTTTTCCCCTCGAAGGGGGTTTTTCCCTGGCATGTGCCTACATCTGGTGTCTTTTGCTTTATGTACTGCTACTTTGGTAATTGCTTGATGAAATAAAATGAAAGAAGATATAAAGAATCGTAATAATAAGAAACATCACAAGTAATTACCAAGAACAAGAAAATCTCTCTGCCTTTCTGATTTTCTAACACATATTGAGGATGATAAGATGAGCTATGAGCTAATTGATTAACAATACATGAAAATAATTTCGTCCAAAATTTCCATTAGAAATGGGATCTCTATCACTTACAAGAATATTTGGGTTTTCATGTAGCTTTTGAATTGTTTCCATAAATGTTGTAGCAACTGTACTGGTTTTAAATGGATGCGATAATGTACAAAAGTGAGCATACTTTGTAAGTCTAAAACTACCACCATGATGAAATTCTTTCCTTCAGACTTGGGTAAGCCTGTGATAAAATCCATTGATACCTCCTCCCAACATTGAATTGGAATGGATAAAGGTTGTAACAGACCCAAGGTCTTAATTGTCTCAAATTTATTTTGTTGGAAAACCAAACACTCTGCCACAAAATTGTAAATATTAGATTTAAGGCCATCAAAAAAAAATTCCTTCTTATTCCTGTGGTAAGTTTTTAAAAATACCGAGTGCCCTCCTAAGGGGGAGGTGTGCAATTCCAAAAGAATATTTTTGTTTTAGTTGGGAATTATTACATAAATATTAGTGATCTTTGTACCATAATGTATATTTTTTCCTAATAAATATATCAGATGTATTGGGATCTTGCTGCAACTTTTGAATGAGTGTCCACACCTCTTCATCATTCTTCCATTCATCCCTTGCTTCAGTTATCTAATCAAGTTGGATAATAGAAATGACACAGAGCAATGCTTCCACATTCTCATCCTTTCTTTAGAGCGCATCCCTAACAACATTTTTCTTCCCTTTGACGTAGATGATTTCAAATTCATAACCTAACATCTTGGTGACCCATTTTTTCTTCTCTTTTGAAGATAATCTTTGTTCCAAAATTTATTTAAGAATATTGTGACTTGTTTTTACCTTGAAGTGTCTTCCCATTAGGTAAGGTTGTCATTTCTTTAGTGCATGTAGTGTTTTCAACATTTCCTTCTCATAAATAGGATTATGTAAATACTTCCCCTTGATTGGATCACTTTAAAAGAAATGGGTCTTCCTTCTTGCATTAAAACAACATCAATTCCATTTCATGAGGTATCACATTCCACAATAAAGGTTTTTGTGAAATCTAGTGTAGCTAAGACCGGTGCTTGGCACATTGCCTCTTTAAGATGTTAAAAGGCCTTAGTTGCTTTTGGAGTCCAATAAAATGTATATTTCTTCAATAATATTGTTAGAGGCACTGTTATTCTCCCATAACCCTTAACAAACTTGCGATAATACTCTGTCAACTCGAGAAATCCTCGAACATGCTTTAGGGTTGTGGGGGTTTTCCATTCCTTAATGGATTTAATTTTTTTAGGGTCTACCTTAACACCCTTATGAGATATAATATGACCCAAATATTCCACCTCATGTACTCCAAATAAGCATCTGGAGGTTTTTGCATTTCCTCCAATAGTTTGAGCACACTGACAACATGTTGAACATGATCCTTACAAGAATTGTTGTAGATTAGTGTATCATAAAACAATAATAACATAAATTTTCTATGTAAGGGTTTGAAAATGGAACTCATCAAGCCTTGAAATGTGGAAGGTACATTAGTAAGGCCAAAAATCATGACCGAAAATTCATAATGACCTTCATGAGTTCTGAATGTTGTCTTCATAATGTCTTCAATATTCATTCTAATTTGATGATATCCTCAACGAAGATCCTTCTTGGTGAAGTAAATTGATCCATGCAATTCATCCAACAATTCATCAATGATATAGGTAAATTTATATTTAATAATGAGCTTGTTGAGCTCCCTATTATCTCGACACATATGCCATGATCCATCCTTCTTGTGCACCAATACCACTGGAGCAGAGAAATAAATTTGACTAAGTTGAATTATACTGGCCTCTAGCATTTCAGCAACCATATGTCCAATTTCACTCTTTCGGGCATAGGGATATTTGTAAGGCCTGATGTTTGGAGGAGCACTTCTTGGAATCAAGTGAATAACATGATCATAATAATGAATAGGTGGGAGGCCTTTGGGAGTTTCAAAAACCTTGGAATGATTGTCCAAGATTTTTTGGAGATCTCAAGAAATAGATGATTTCAATGTTTGAACCTCTAGTGAGAATAGTTGTGAAATTATTGCTTGTTTCTCCTTCAAAATATTTGTCATGCCATTAGAGCTAATTATCTTCCTTGGTTTCCCTATGTTACCCCATAATTCAATTTCCTTTCCTTCCCAAAAAAATTTCATGAAAAGTTATTGAAAATTAAAAGCTTCCATCCTCAAAGATAGCAACCATTGGACTCCTAGTACAACATAAATACCACCCATGGAAGGAAAGAATTGAACTATTCAATACATATTCCCCCATGGCTAGCTTGATATTATGGAACTTTCTAGAGAAATTTATAGTTCCTCCATTTGAAAGCATGACTTGACACTTTGGTGTTGGATATAGAAAGCAATTTAATTTCTTGGCTATCTTACAATGAATAAAATTATGGGTACTACCTGAATCAATCGACACTATTACATTTTTCTTCTTGATATATCCGTCTATATTGAGAGTTTGAGGAGTGATCATTCGTGCTAATGCATTACAAGATATGGTCAGATTCATTTCTTCTTTCTATGGGGTTGGTTCCTAGTGTATATCCTCTTCTTTTGAAGTTTCTTGTTCCTTTTATTCCTCCTTTTCAAAATCTATATAAAATAATTTATTTTCGTCACACTTATGACTGTTAGTGTATTTTCTATCACAACTATAACAAAGCCCTTTTGCTCTTTTTTCCTCCAATTTTTGTGTTGTCAATCTTGTAGGTTGTGGAAGGCTAGAAGCAACAATACTTCCCTCTTTATAGTTGTGAGTAGTATGCTTCCTTGTTGCTGTAATTTTGATTTCAAATTTTCTTGCCTTGAATGCCTCCTCCAATGAATCAAGTTCCCAAAGGTGAACCTCATCTTGGATGTTATCCTTTAAATTTATTTTGAAGACATCAATCCTATGCTCTGGAATATCATTTACCTTGATATTAAATTTTTGGAAGTCCTCAATGTGCTCTGCCATTGAACTCTTTTGTTTGAGAATTATTAGTTGGCTAAAGAAGGTATATATCTTTGTATCCTCATAATGTGCTACCAATTATTCCGCAAAAAATGTCCACATGACAATTGATTTACGAGAACAAAGCCATTGATACCACACAAACTTATTTTGTTTTGAATATAAAGATGCAATGCGTACCTTTTGTGTGTTCGAAAGATTATGTAGATCAAACAATTCATTCGGGGAATTTTGAGGTTTAAAATGGGCCTCCTAAGGAAATTATAAAATAATAGTTGAAATAATAAAATAAGATTAGAGTACACCATCAAATTTTAGAGGGAAGAAAGAAAAAACTATTTTTTCAACTTATCTCCCTATGGGTTTACTCAAATTTCGAGCGGAAACACTCATTGGATGAAAATTTTGATTCCTCATTTAAGGAGTACCCATGTTGCATACTTTCGATGGACCCTACTACATGAAAAAATGAGAAATACATGAAAAACATGATTGCAATCACATTTTATCATGTATTTCTCACTTTTCATGTAGCAGGGTCCATCTAAAGTATGCAACATAGGTACTCCTTGGATGAGAAATTAAATTTTTCATCCAACGAGTACTCCTGCTCAAATTTGAGTAAAAACTTAGGGAGATAAATTGAAAATACGGGTTGAAAAAGTAGTTTTATTATTTTTACTTTTTTACTCCAAAAATGGTGAATCATCCCCCATGGTTGACATAATCATCTTGAATCCTATTGGTTCTTATAAAGTTTATTTTGGTTGTATATTTTTCTTAGGTGGCCCATTTTAGACCTCAAAATTCCCCTAATGGCTCCATCTGTAGTATCCATGTTACTAGATCATTGCCATCAAACTTCCTCATATCAATATTTGGAATGTGGCTAGTCTTCAACCCACTATTGAAGTCTCTAAAATCAACATTCTTATTCATTTTATCCTCATCATGATTTTTATGGAGTACCTTGTCACCATTAGGAAGAATTTCTTGTAGAAACTTTGTGAAACCTTCCTTCCAATCTTCTGAGTCCCTTTTTATTTATGCTTTTAAACCATCCTTCAAACCTTCCATCTTAACATTTATGTCATCCTTAAAATTTTCCATGTATTCTTTGAAACTATTCTTGAATCCATCCATCTTAGCTTCCATTTCATTTTTGGTTACCCTCTGCGAGAGTGAAATGTGTTGCACTTCGTCTCATAATTTTGATATATCAAGTTGCATTTCTTCCTCTTCTTCATGCGTCATAGTAGATCTTTCTGGTTGCTGAATAGGTGTACCCATTTTTTTTCTCCGAGGAATTTTGGAACCAAACAGCGATATCTATGCTTCACTATGCCCTTTCAATCACTTCAATTGTTTTCTCAAACAAAAGTTATGCAAAATTTAAAAAAATACACACCTTTTTTCTTGCTTTTTAGGAGCTCAATATTGAAATTGTTGTATCTTTGCAATTTCAGCTCTTAAAACTCTGAAATTTCGTCCTATGGTATCCCTCTAAGTCTTATTTCCAATTCCACAATTCAAACCAAAATTGGGTTATTCAAGATAAATTTATGTCAAATCTCCCATGATGGCCTTATTATGGGATGGTTCAGTAGAGTGAACTTGTACAAAATTCCATGTGTCATTGTTTCAAATTTTGGCCCTGAAATTGATAAAAAATAAATTACAGCCCGCATGGTTTATGCCACTTTTTATGAAATTCAAATCTGATTCCTGAAGAGAAGGTTATGTTGATTTTCCCTAGGTCACTTGTTTAATACTAAATTCTGGAGCATGCAAAACCCCTAACTTCTTTGGCCCATATCTCAGAACATATAGAAAACCAAGATCTTAAAGTTCATCAAGATTTCATCTCTACGTAGTTGCAATTTCAGCTTTTGAAGATTTGTATAAGAAAATTTATAGTGAAAATACCAAGATGGCCTCTTTGAAGCAACAAAGCCCTAGAATCCAAAGCTCTAATACCAAATGTTATGTATTGAGATCACAGAAAAGATAGATCAACAGCTTCAAAATTAGCCTCTTCAAGGGAGAAACCTCCTTTACATGATTCAAATGAACAATTCTTGAATGATTGAAATGACTAGACCTCCTTGCTATATATAGGAGACTAAGGGGTCACAATATAATTAGACCCTACATAACAATAGTAATGTAAGTACACAACGATAATAATAGTGGTTTTCTATGGGGCACAACAATAACAAATAACAATAGGGGGCTACACTAAAAATAACAATAAAGAGACTACACTAGTATGATAGGGACCTGACAATAGAGATGAGTGTCCAAAAGTCACAACATGCATGGAAACAAGAATTATGAAACCATTGGCATAAGGTAGGAGATTATGGTACAAGATTTGTAGAGTGTGGGGGAATATACCCTAATATTTCCGAATGATGCATAAATATCAAAGCTTAGTGAGAACATTGTTAAGTACTTTTGCAAATTAGTCGAGGATGACATAAATTCTTGTCATGCATTGGACCTAGTGAGGGATCACACCATTGATACTTAAAGGTACGTGATGTTATCCTCCAGAATATCACAAGGCTGAGAAGGGAGATCGAAGGAGGTAACCTCAAACCACTTAGGGTTCAACAACTAGCCCTGATAAACCAGAGAGGGATCTCTCTATGGATTCACATCCAATGATGACTGGAATGGAAAACGATGTTAGGCTAGATATGTTCAACTCTAGGGTTTTGAAAGATTTTAGGGTTTTGCTGGATCAGAAGTCAAAATCAGGGAAATATGTCAAAAGATTAAAGGCTTCAACTGCAAGAGATATAAAGGAGTAGGGCAGGTATGCCTTTGTGATATTTTGGGGTTTTGTCGATGTAGTGTAGGGTGGAAAAGCAAAGATCAAAATGAGCATGGAAAGCATGAATTCGTTTAACAGAAGACAAGTGACATAAACATGAAGTTCCTAACAAAACATAGCTTAAAACTAAGAATTATGTTTAAAACCTCTTAGGAAAATCACTGAAAAGCATAGGCATGGAAAGAAGATGGATATATCATTCATATAAAACTATAACAAATAAAAAACATTATCACAAACTCACAAAATAATAATTCCTGAATAATAGTTGCAATTGTCCTTTGATTTCCTGCAAAAAGTGATGAAGTACAAGCTCCAAGGGTTCTACTCGCTGATGTCCAACCCGTTCTATGACTAAAAACTAGATACATATTGAACAAAACTATTTTCCCCTCTCTTAAGGTTGAATCATTCAGTTTAGGAACTGATTACATGAAGTGTTCAACAAAACGCTAATGTTTAGGGAGGTTAAAACAAATCCTCCTTTTAAACTTTGACTAAACTACCATCATAAATGAGGCATAAGATTATGTAAAATTAACTCTAACAAACTTATCAACCTTTCATTAAATCATAATTACATCAAAGACAAGTAAACATCATAAAATATTGAATCTATCTTATAAAACTGAGAAACAATGGTTTCAGGCAAAAGTGTAGTGAATTCAGTCAAAAGCATAGTGTACAAGGAGAAAGCGCAACGAAATTGGTAGAATTGATTTTTGGAGGCCTTCTCGAGGTCCAAATCCTGATCTGAAAAGTGTTGGAGATAGGTCTAGATGTTTGCAACATGATAGAATATTAACTAACTAAATTTTTTTTCTCCTAGCTCTCCAAAAATTCATTCTCCCAGAGGTACTAGAAAAGCACAATGAGCTCTTCAAAAAGAGGGCAGAGAGGTGATTTTTGAGTAGTTTTTGGCCTTTTCCACCTACCACAATTTGTTGAAAATTTTCTCCCAAGTGCTAGAAGTGATCTAAAAATGATGAAAAATCCAAATATGCAAAACAAATGTCATTTAGAGCTTCCCATCAAAAGCGCAACGTGGGGCACGCTACCTTTTTGGCCCTGTGATTGTCTCAAAAAATTTGTAAAAACCAAAATTTCTTCAAAATTGGTTCAGAGTTGCTTCAAGAAGACTTGAGAAGGGATGATATGCTATGAGAGAAGCATCAACAAGTAAATCAACCTTATCCCTCTCTTTTGCTTGATTAGGGTTTCCTTGAGTTTTTCTTTCAACTGCTTGATTTTGACTTTGGAGACTTGGTTCCTTGTATAGTAATGAGAAGCAATGTGTCTTTGTAGTTTGTTGTCTCCTTTTTCCATCTTAAGGAGATTTTCCAAATGGAAATTCACTTTGTCAAGCCAAAATTCCCTATTTTCATTGGTTTCTGCTGCAATTAGGTCAACTGAAGACATTTGCTCTCTTTGAGGCCTCTTCCTTGGCCTCTTCCTTGTCACCTACTCTTGATGCTCATCTGAATCATCTGCGTCAACTACTACTTTTCCTTTTACATCTTCCTTGCTAGCATCAACTTATGCTTATCCAAGAGTAGTTGATTTACCTTCAATTGCTTATTCTCTTGTTGTAGGAATGAAATCATGAAATTAGCCTTAGACAAGTTGTCCTTAAGCTCTTTGATCTCAACATATTTCTCCATGATGACCTTCTATACTATCTTATGCTCTTCATTAACCTTCAATTCTACTATATCAGTGTCAATATGGAATGGCTCCTCATCTTGCAAAGGTGTCTCATGTTGTGAGTGTGATGACCTTTGATGAAGGGTTTGTAGTTTTGCACATCCAAGTCCAAAATATTAAACCACTTATCTCCACTGTTTGGTATCAAGAGGCCTGAACTTACTTTTAGAATGTTGATGAAGGCTTTAGTTGCTGTTGAGAACCATTGAAAATAGGTTTTGTGGCCTTTAGAGAGAAAACGTAGCGTGGTTACTAAAATCACAACATGGCTGCTTGGAGTCACCCTTTGAAGTATCCTTTGGCTTTGAAAACACTAAGGAAGTGGCTTTATGGTGAGTGAGGGCCCTTTGATAATGAAATGAGTGAGAGAAATGAATTGTGATGGTCTTTTATAGCTTGTAGAAATCAATTTCTTCATAGTGGTAGGGTGGCCCACCATATGTTTTTCACTTTTGCCTTGGAAACTATGTAGCTTTAAAAAATTCAATGCAACTTTAGAGCATTGGAACTTCTTACATAATTTTGAAAAAAGTTACATTTTGAAACAAAAACCTTTATAGAAAATTCTTATTACTGCTCCTTCATTTGCCATATTTATGAATGAAATGACAGATTTTGATGACTTTAACCCTAATGACCTAATGGTGACCTTGAGCTAAATGAGGACTACAATGATATGACTGAGATGATGATGATGACCTTTCAGTGATGGCACATCCAATTGAGTGATGGAAATGACCCGAACATGAAATTTTTTGAAAGGAGTAGTAATAGACCTAGACACACTAGCTAATGACCAAATTTTTATTTTGAAAACCTAATGAAATGATAAAAATTTGACTTGAGGCCCTAAAAAAAAACCTTGTAGGAGCATATTTGATCACTGGTGACTGGCAGGACTGATAGACACTAACACTTGAAACAACGAGTTTTGAAGCTGTTATGCCAATGTATAACACACCTAGAGGATATAACCTATAAATAAATCAAGGAATGTAGGGAAAATGCCAAGGATTTCTTGGTAAAGGCAGAGGAGGGTTTGGACGAGTTTGGGGACCGATCATTTTCTACAACTACAAATAAATATGGAACTTAGTGCGACATGTCCCTAAACCATGCATAATATTCACCTATTGTAAGCAACTAGATCATCCTACTGAGGATTTTCCTCAGCTTATCACCAAATAGCAAGAGAAAAGAGGACAAAATGTGCAGATGACAGCTATGGAAGAGTGCACTGATTGACCACAAATTGGACCAATTACATGTAGAGGAGCAAGGACGAGAGCACATGATAGTGGAACATGGAATTATTAGTACTAATGGGTAAGGAGGGTAGAAAGTCCACCTCCAAAGTTTGATCCAACAAGGGAAAAAATAAACATACAAGGAGGTGTGAAGGGAACTAGTTGTGACAAAATGGGGTTAGCAGGGATCTACTTCATAAAAAGCACAACTAGTATATGACTTACCATCAATCTATGACAGGTAAACACCAAAAGGAGGAGGAGGAGAGGTAAGCCCAATCAAAATTTTAATTTGCAATTGTTTATAATTACAAAAAGATGGTGTCAAGCGGAATGAGTTATACTTGCGGACAAATCTAACCTTCCTAGGAGTCTAAGACTCTCTAATGACAAACAAACCAAATAAGAGCTATCCTTCTATAGATACACATCATTTTACACGAAATCAAATGTTCTCGATCTTACCTTAGGTCCAATGCTTGTTGTAGTAGTCCAGTCTTGTTGATCCGGATGAGCTCCTCCTTCACCTTCAGACCTGCATTCACTAACAAGGCAAACAATTACATAGCATCTGAATATTAATTATAAAACAAAATATACCTATCATACTGACCAAGGAATGCATGAAATAATTCATTAACAAATCATTGAGAAGAATGGACTTA
>APFE031535090.1:0-23385 GCA_000404065.3 Pinus taeda | reverse complement strand
GGCAAAGAGCATATGCAGAAATGAAAGGTATAGATCCGGTAATAAAAAACTAAATAAACCGAAACCGAAATAAGCAGAGAGAAAATAACAGTAAACTGCAGATAAACATTGTATACCTCCAGATCTTAAAAATGATGCATATAGGGCTACCGGAAACGTTTTCGCGTGAAGAAAGGGGTTCCTCACTGGAACAGATGCTCCGAACACAACAGAGTAGTTTTCTTGGCCCGAAAGCAGTCAGAAACAGTAGATCTAGGAAACGATAGTCGCATGCAGTTCTAGCGGCTTCAGATTTGGATCACCAACGGACGCGGCCCTCAAATAGCTCTGATACCATGTAGGAATTTACAGGGTAAGTTCCTCAGACAGAACACCAAAAGGACATTGCTCACAAACAGATCACAGATCAATACACCAGTATTTTGACGTGGTTAAAACCCTCAGAGAGGGAAACAGTCCACGACCTGCGCCAACGTGGCTACTACAGGCAATTTATTAATAAAAGAATGAAAATTTACATAAGCTTCTCTCATGCACGGTTAACCTACAAATGACCCTCCATGCGCTTTAAATAGAATTCATGGACCAATCGGGTGTCAAGCCACGGATCAAGTGTCGGTAATACCGAGGAGAGAATGAACCGTCGGATCACTACATATCGTGACCGTCGGATTGTAAGTTACAAAATGTACACCGGTAAAGAAACACACTTTACCTAACTCTATACCTAACTCTATACTAGACCAAGTTGAACTTAACTATTTCCTATGTGTCGGAATATCCTAACACACCCGACGTAGAACACAACACATACACCTACACCTGGCGTACAACACAATACATATACGTGCACAGAGTGCAACACAATGAATACACAAGTCATGATATAACAATTATAGAATACACATAACACGGTACAACATGTGCACAATGCAACATGTACAACAAGCACACCATACCACATGTGCACAACACAACATGTACAACATGCACATAATATCACATGTACAATAGTACCACATGTACATAGTACCACTTGTACACAACACCACCTGCACAACGAGTGCACAACATCACATGTACATGATACCACTTGCACAACATGTACACAACACCACATGTACACCGCACCACATGTACAATGTGTACATAGCACCACATGCACGACACCACATGTACACAACACCACATGCACAACATGTACACAACACCACTTGCACACAACAACACATGTACAACATGTACACAACACCACATGTACAATCATGCACACAACACCATATGTACATAGAACCACATGTACAACATGCAAACAACACCATACGTACATAGAACTTCATATACAACATGTAAATAACACCCTATGTACCCAGCACTACATGTCCAACATGCACATAGCACCATCTATACCCAGCGTTGCATATGTAATATGCACACAACACCATATGTACAACAGGCACTCAACACCCTAAGTATAATCATTGGATATACAATATGCACAACATATACACAACAGTAGCACTACACACCCAAAACCACACTGTCTCTACCAAGAAACCTTGCTTCCAGTGTCTCTCCACCATCCATGTTTATCCTAACATGCCACAGATCATGTTGTTTTCATTCCACTAATGTATCTCTCAGCATTACCTGTACATAACGTAAATATAGGCATAGTACAAGCATATAATATCAATTCATATCCATATGATATTGACCTCATAGAACTGTCAGGACTACTCTTCCCACTTGATTCCCATTAGACTACGAACTTCTTTCATGCCATTCACCTACATAAGCATTCATTCCTCCACAAGAATGATCCTTAACAACCTTGTCGGACAATGATATTATATTTATTATATTAAAGAGAGAGAGAGAGAGAGAGAGAGAGAGAGAGTTCTCTTAACCTTGACATTATGGTATATGGTAATTATGTTGTGATCATGATTGTGCTGATGTCTATATATGTATATAGGTATGTCATTGTACCAAGGATCATATATATATATATATATATTATATATTTATATATATATATATATAATATATATATTATCATGTAAAATGACATACATACATATATATAAACATTATCATAAAAATAGTCATGATCTACGAAGACCCTATCAAACATAACATACATACATACATACATATATACTTATATACACATCGACACAATCATGATCACAACATAATTACCAAATATCATAATGTCAAGGTTAAGAGAACTCTCTTTATCTATTCATAGCATGCACAACCTTAAGAACAACAATTCCCTTAAGAACAACAATTCCCAACATATCCAAGGAATCTGATGCCTCAAATCCATTTACTTTACCTTTCCTAATTACTTTTCTCGTGTTCATACTGCCACTATCCATTTACCACAATGGACCCAACCAGTCCAACCGACTGCCATGTTCTTGCCTTCAATCGCCCTTATACATGCACCGAGCTTCATCTGGGCCTTACATCACTTGTTGGGCTTCATTAAGCTCTCCCCGAGCTCCAATAATTTCTCTTTCCCAACCAATTCCCAAGACCCACAAAACATAAGAGGCGAGAACAAAGACAAACAACAAGAAACTATGAAAACCAATACAATACAACACCACAAACAAAGTGGCTAGGCCTTGCACCATACATAAACAAAATTGCAAATCAAGTGCAAACAAATCATAAAAGGCTAAAAGCACAAGACTAGCAACAAACACCATGACTCAATCCCCTTAGTTCCTAGTGCTTCCAAGGGAAAAATCAACCTGAGCCTCTTGCAATATTTCATGGCTGTCTCTTTGTCATGCAATCCCCTGCATCGTATTTCCATAAACACATAACTTTGAGCGCATAAATAAATATAAAATATACCAGTTAACTTACCTTGTTATGCCAAGAACATTGACTTGCAACTGAATGCATCCATCCCATATCTCAAGGGACTCCAATTCCTTGACGAATCCATCCATGAATAGAAACCAACTAATATATTTGTCAAATACATGTTTAGGAATATAACATATATCCACATAATGTCAGACAAAATCTAGGTTAAGAGGACTTCTTATATTCAAAGTATTCATTCATTTGGAATTGTAGTTTCCAAATATAGCCAAAGGAATCCTCACCCAATTCCCTTCTTTTACCCTTTTACCTTGCTGCAATCAAGTCTTACTAATGTATTGTCACATCATCCCGCTATTATTTATATAAACAATTCAACTATTACCTTGTCATGCTAATACCAAGCATGTTGCCCTGCAACTGCTCACACATGTCGATCACATGTTCCAAAGATCAAGATAACGTATCTATCAATTTGAAATCAACCTTTACCAAGTCAAATAATCATGTCATACTCAACAATCAACTCACATTCATCAGTCATAATACATAATGCTACAACTATCACTTACTTACACTCAAGTACATATAACTTGTCTCAACACATGTGTATTAGTACAACCATCTTAAAACAAGATCATTTCCTCATGCAAATCTACAGACACATACTCATATCATGCAATTAATCAAACATTCAAATAATAGATAGACGACATAATAGACACCAAAAAATCAAACACCAGATAGATGACATAATCAAACATTCAAACACCAAATAGATGACATAAGAAAACTCATACCTTAATGTATCTTAGCGGAGGCTATCTTGTCTGCACAATCAATCTAGATTAGCACAATGTAACTTCACAACACATCAACTCAAACATAAATAAGGTCATGATATCCATAACAGTAGCTAGCTAACATGTTAACATCATAAGTTCATAAACAATTATCATTCATGCATAACAATCACATATGCACAGACATTCTATATTAGTACAAAACAATATCACAAATAGGTTACTCATACTTGAATGTCATATCCATAATCATCTCCATAGGTGTTACACAATTTTCTGTCACCGACCTCGTATCCCTTGATCTCGGGTAAATTTGGTCCCTGAGTGGCATCTGCTCTATGTCATACATCAAAATATGTGTCCACATCTTCCATATCACTCATCAAGATTAGCCATGCTCATTAATCATGAAGTTGACCCTTTTTACCTATGTTTCAAGATCGTCGCAAGACATCAATATTCTGCCTGCGATGATAGCCTAGAGTAAACAAGAACCTCGCGACATTGTCGCAAGAGTACATATGTTCTCAGTGACAGTCGGATTTTAGGTATCGTCGCAAGTTATCGGTATCATGCTTACAACGATGGTTCTGAATACATTGTTGCCTTGTGATGTCGTCTCTGTGTCTTAGTGTTTGACTCACAACGACCCAGATATGGCGAATTAGTTCAAATAGAATGCTTCTGTGTGGTTTTGGAACTGGTTGTTGGGTCAAGGAAGTTTGCCTTTCCTCATTTGAGGTGGTGGTTCCTCCTTTTGAGTAACCTCCCATGAAGATAAGCTTCCTCTCCCTCATTTATGGAGGCTCCTCCTCTTATAAAAGCATCCTCCATGACTATAATTAGCTAGTTCTTGGTGTTGGATTGATAGTTTGCAGTGTGAATTGATGATAGTCTAGAAATTGGTTGTGGATTGTTAGTTTGAAATGGTTTTATAAGAAGGAAGCTTGGTTGTGATTACCTTAGCCTTATACTAGTGTTTTTGGGTGAGAGAGAGAGTCATCAGCCTTTCTGGGAGACCTTTGAGAGTGAATGCTTTTGGAGACATAGCGACGTCAAGGCATGGTTGTAAGCTTTACTTTTGCTCATATTAATACAATCAATGGTTGTTTCCTATATCATGTATGAGATATATTTGATAGCTTATGGTTCCTTGACTCTGTAAGTAGATAGTTCATTTTTGTGCTCTATTATGTGTTTCGTTGTTCTCTTATGTTGTTTCAGGTGAACCATTCATCAAGGAGAAGAAAACAATAGCTGGAGCAACATAACGAAGACTGCATCAAACGCTGCCATAAGGTAGGCTCTTTCGACGATGACTATTTAAGGAATTAGCTGTTGCATTTGTTTTGCTGTGACTAGACCCACTCTAGGGCTAGAGGGGTTGCCTATGTCCGCAAAGGGAACTTTACCTACACCATAAGTTGGCGACTCCGCTGAGGAGTCCTTTGTGTGTTGTCTCTTGTTTTGATCTTGATTTGTTTTTTATTGAATTACATAGTGTCTATTTGTTTTACGACTGAGCCATCAGTGTTTTGGATCACTTGAGTCAATCTGGTAGTCCACCTCACTGTCTAAGTGATAAGTCTGGTGTCCTTCAGGTGTTTTTGCCTTATTTTGCCTCTTAATTAAAATCTTCATTGTTTAGTTCTTAACAACTGCGACAATTCGCCCCTGTCCTTTCTAACCAAGCTATACATCATGGATATCCCATCATACAGCTGTGACGATTCCTAGAATTGAATCATCGCCGAAGATAGGTGTACTCTTGCGACGACGTCACTCAGTGGTTAACACCGTGCTTGCGACAATTTGGCATCCGTCTCATGTTGCTAGTTCAACCCCTGTGACAATTCCTGTAAGATTGTTTTTTCACAGCCCTGTCTCCTGAAGAGGCTAGTGTTACTTGTCCTCTGTTGGCTCTTACTTCTTATCAAGCTTATTTTGATTGTGTTTGCTAAGGCATATCCTTCTTGGTTTCGTTTGTCCGAGTTTTGAGTGTTTTGGGCTGTGTGACCTAAATATTTTAAGGTTTCATCAAGAGGTCAGTTGTTTTGGGTTGCTTGTCATTCTAAGATTCTGAACTACATCCACAACCACCTTATTGGCTTATTTGAAGTTATTTCCTTGCTCCTTATCTATCCTTTCTGATTGGTCTGTAGTGATTGGTCATTGAACTAGTTTGATGTGTTGATTTGATTTCCGTTCACTATTGAAACATAGATTACATTTGTTTTGATCAGTCAAGATTACATTTGCTTGTTCGTTATTAAGTCCAAAAAATCAAAAACATTGCACTCATATAGCATACGAAGGTGAAAGCATGTTTGCATTAGTGGATTTTTCATGATTGAGAAATTTAAAAGCAAAGTTCAAATCTTTCATTTTCCGTCATAGTAGTTACGAGATAAACGATGTTTCCTAGTGATTGGATTGCTTGGATGCACTGTTGTTCTTGCATTTGATTTTTATTGTTTTCATTCACTTGGAAATGAACTCCTTACCCTTATTTAGGTAGTCGTTCATCGAAGGGAATGGTTTTTTACTCATTGTAGTTGCATCCTAGAAATTGTTGGAATACATTCGGTAGGGCCTTGAAATCTAGACTTAATTCAAGATTAACTGTTAAAATCTATTGAATGAACTTAAAAATTCATTGGAACCTAACGCTCACATATCTAGAGGTCTTCGCTAGAGACATGTTCTGGCATCATTAAACCTAGTTCCTATTGTTTTCACTGAGGTTGGGTGATTCCTCCTTTGTGATTCGATAAGTGCTAGTACGGATTTGTGCTCCCTGTACCATTGAGTATATATTGGGAGACCCCACAGGTTATCATCCTATTATTCATCGGAAGCCGAGTCTACCACCTTACAAATCTTAACGCACCGAACACAGCATTCGGGAAGATTGACTGTCGTACGAAAAGTCCTTGGTCATTTCTCTTTCATTCAATCACCAAGGTGTATATGTAGTTTTACAATTTGTCTCGTAAACCTCTTGCCTAGAATTCTAGAGTAGTCACTTTCATTCCTTTTCAACTCTTTAAAAGTAAAAGGATCATCTGAGCACTTGTCCTTTCAGGCTCATTAAACCTCGAAAGAGATAGAGTCACCTTTCGTCCTTTTCTCGACTCTTAAAATATGAAAAGGCACAGCTTTGTTCCGATGTCGTAAAATTAACTACCCACAAAATATTCCTGGTTACAGTTACCGTTCCTTTCAAGGTTGATTCTAATGGCAACATTTCCAGAGTTTACCAATCAAGGTCTCCCCCCATATGGGAATCCTGGTCCTTTTCCTTCTTTTGGAAATGTTGGTGCTCCTTATATGGCAACGTTGTCCTTGCCTAGGTTGACCATTGGCTTACCTGTTTGGTTGTTTTCAACCTAGATGGTCTGGAGCATCCCGACTTCTGCTCCGTCATCTCCTTCATTTGGATCACATCACGATGATTCTAGGGTTGAACCTTCGCCTTCTTCCCCTATTTCTTCACCCTCCTCTTCTACTTCGCCTGGTGAAAGTTCCAAATCCAGTAACTAGGAGGCTAAGAAGAAGAAGTTAGATAAGCAAGTGGCCAACCGTGTAACTATTGCTCTGAGTACACCTCCGGTAGAAAAACCTTCTAATCCTCCACGGAAGGTTAAATTCCCTTGTAAGTTGTCAAGGGTGAACATTTTCTTCATGATTGTCCTGGTATTTGTATGATATTAGAAGTATGGTCTCAAGACCTGACTCGTCAATCCTCATCGCCCTCTGAAGATCATGTCGATGTTGCACCCTCAACTAGCAGTGATAAGAAGAAAGGGAAGATTAGATTCCCCTATAGGTTATGTGAAGGCGAACATCTTCTTCACCTTTGTCCACTCATGGATAAAGCTTCCACCATTTTGGAAAACCTTACAGCTCCTCAACCCCAACTTCTGGTTGGTAATCAGAGGCTTTCTTCTGACCCTCTCTCGATTGACAAAGAGATTGACTTGGATTCATCTCTTGCTTGTCCTGATCTCTCTGAGCGAGACTCTCCCATGACTGTTCCCGACCAACCATTGGTCGAAAAGAGTGTCGACTTGGCTTCACCTTCGATTCCTCGCTCTTTTCCAGAAGAGAGTCATGATCATACTGCTCATGTTCTTCTCGTCTCACCAAATTCTCCTGAATAAAAGAATGACCCTCCTGTCCCGGCTGATCAAGAGAGTACTTCTTCGATTCCTGCAGAGCATGGGGGCAATCATACGATACCCCCATCAAGTAGTTCTATCATTTCCTTCGATTGGATACACTTGACTGCTCTCCGCCTCCCATCTTATGTGCCTTTCCAGGTCTCAGTACACGCCTATAATATGGCAGTACCCGACACTCTCTTGGATGAAGGTGTGTCTGTTAGTCTCATGCCTTCCACTACTTGGCAAGCTTTGGGCTCCCCACAACTTGTGTCGGTCATCCAAAATCTGTTAGCTTTCGACGGAGGAACTAGTCAACCCTTAGGGATCCTTCCGAAGTTCCCTGTTACTTTGGGGGGTAAAACCGTCTATATAGACGTGATGGTCGTCCAAGGTGCATTGGATTTCAGTATTCTCCTTGGACGTGACTATATTTATGTCATGGGGGCTCTTGTTTCTTCACTTTTCCATGTGGTTTGTTTTCCACATGATGGAAGAATTGTGACTATAGATCAATTGTCGTTCTTTGGTCACCAGGTACCTCCTGTGCAACCATCATCCGCTATTGGCTCTTGTTTGCCAGCAATACCTTCCTCGCCACAGGTCAATTATGTGGCTACCCGTTTCGTCTCCGCATCTGTTGATGATCATGCAGATGGTCTCGTACATCATGTACTGGGGGCATTGGAACCTGATCTGTCGTTGGTGCCCCATGACATGTATTCCTCCCAGCGCATGGTTCTTCCATCCAGTGAAGACCTTTTGGGAGTCATGTTCTCATATGGCCCATGAACAGTTTCCCTGAGGATAGTCCCGAGGATAGTTTGTTCCTGTGTCAACCTTGTTAAAAAATGAAACAAGGGGTGATGAGCATAGTTTTTGTCTTGTGTCAAGCTCCTTAAAAAATGAAATAAGGGTCTTGAGGAGAGTTCTTGATCTTATGTCAACCTCGTTAAAAAATGAAACAAATGTCTCGAGGATAGTTCTTGTCTTGTGTCGACCTCATTAAAACAATGAAACAAGAAGTCCTGAGGATAGTTTGTTCCTGTGTCAACCTCGTTAAAAAATGAAACAAGGGGTGACGAGCATAGTTTTTGTCTTGTGTCAAGCTCCTTTAAAAATGAAACAAGGGTCTTGAGGAGAGTGCTTGATCTTGTGTCAACCTTGTTAAAAAATGAAACAAATGTCCTAAGGATAGTTCTTTTCTTGTGTCGACCTCGTTAAAAAATGAAACAAGGAGTCACGAGGATAGTTTGTTCCTGTGTCAACCTCGTTAAAAAATGAAACAAGGGGTGATGAGCATAGTTTTTGTCTTGTGTCAAGCTCCTTAAAAAATGAAACAAGGGTCTTGAGGATAGTTCTTTTACTGTGTCAACCTCATTCAAAAAATGAAACAACTCCCTTTTCCCAATCGAGTCTTTGATTGAGATCTCATAAAATCCCAGTCGAGTCTTTCCAAGATCTCGAAAGTGAACCTTCATTCCATCCACCTAGTTGAATGACATGAAGCTTGGGGGGCATGTACCTCGATTTGAATCATTATGCTCGGGGCATGCGAAACTTAGTCAAGCATATTTTTTCATTTCAAGCTTATATAAAACATGAAACCGAATCCAAGTAGAGTTCTCCATGGTTCAAGCTTGTGTAAAAATGAACCCACACTTGATTTACGTCTCGTGATTGTCGTTTTAATTAGCTGATTTCTTCTAGATGAGCCTTGGTTGTTTCATTCCATCATCGCCATCTTTTTGGCTGATCATATGCTTTCACTTGGTTGTTTTTCCTTTCCTGAGGGGCCGCAACTATGAATAGTTTTATTAGCCAGCCTCTTGACCATTACATGTTTTGAGTAGGTCCACCATTGCCAGAACCAGTTGCTACCCTTTATACCACTCGCTCCTCTAGGACTTGTCACCTTTAAGCTATTTTCTGACTCGTAAAAGCTGAAAAGATTGTCGAGTATTTTTCCCTTTTGACTCGTAAAGGAAATAAAATGGGGGGTCCGCTTTCAAGCTCTTTTTTGACCCTTTTAAAAATGAAAATATTGCCAAGCTCTTATCGCTTTGAACTCGTTAAAGGTTGTGAAGTCTCATCTACCTAGTACAAGTTTACCCCTTTTACGAACTGGGATAGATTACTTACGAAAAAGGTATACATTGATCTATCATGGTCAATAGGTTCCCTTGGGTATTCTTTTCTACCTTTTCAGATTCTAGGGACAAATTTATGAAAATGTACCTTTGGAGTTTTCTTTTCCGTGTCTTTTTCAAACTCTCTAAACATGAAAAAGACTCAGAGTTTTACCTATGTCGGACTCGTTAAACCCTGATGACATTGGACTCATTGCCATGATGAGGCTCGAGCTTCTCCTCCCTAGGGCTCGTTAAATTTTCATTAGGTTAGATTTATCTTAAGGAAAAACTTATATTACAAGCATATGCTATCCCCTTCAAGCTTGTGTTTCAAAAATAATTGGAGTACTCACTAGCAATGGCGAGGGAAAAATTTGGAAATATTCCATTGATTACCTACGGCAGCTTGTCGCTCTTGAACATAGACACCTTTGTTGCTTCTCGCTGGGTTTGGGATATCCTCACTTCATCATTTACCTTCCAGGATTTGGGTTCTTCATTTTGCCTCGTTCCATTTGATCCCCACTGTCTCCGTATGACCTTCGGTCCCTTGGTACCAAAGTGCTACCACATTCCGGAGTCGTGTCGCCAATATGTTCAAGAGCTTCATCCTTCTACAGTTTACATCGTTACATCCTCCTCTGATTCTCTGTTTCATCCATCTTCATCTTGTTCCTTTGTCTCGTGTCGTTGATGTGGGAATCATTATGGCCCTCCTATGACAGATCGCTTCCTGTCAACATCAGCTCATTATCCAGGAAGTTACTCTAGAGACTCCTTTCCGGTACCTTGGAGCTTGCATGCCTCAATGGCAAGTTCTTCACATTCGACGACAGGCTTGCATCATTGGCCTTTGATCGGGTGATTTCACAAGTGTTCAACTCTAGATCACTCTTCACACTTTATGGATTGTATTAGCAGTACCTTGAGAACCATTGACATTACTGGTGGTTTCTCTTGCGCTTGTTAACCGTTCACATCATTGATCGGTAATCAAGTGATTTTTTAGTATGCTCGACTTCGACACATTTATTCGCGTATTAGAAATTGTACTATGATCGGGTTGGCTTCAAGACCCTGGACTCAGATTACATAAGTTCGGGTTGCATGGGTTGGTTCATGATTGCATACATGAATCTTTGTTTGGATGGCTGTGACCATACCTGAGTCTTTTTGGATGGCTGCGACCATACCTATATTTTATATGGTCTTATCGACTGGATGGTTGCGTCCATACCACAAACCAATTCTATTTGTCTTTTGGATGGCTACGCCCATACCTAGACTACATGTATTTCTTTCACTATCAAAGATATCAGTTGTACTTGCATTTGCAGGTTCTCCGCGATGGTGTTCTGGCTCAGTTATGGTTTCGTAAAGCATTTCACCCCTCCCACTCTCTCGACCTTCATGCTTTAGGGGGCATCTGTTACATAGTATTTTGTCACCGACCCCATATCCCCTGATCTCGGGTAAAGTTGGTCCCTGAGTGGCATCTGCTCTGTGTCATACATCAAAACATGTGTCCACATCTTCCATATCACTCAAGAAGATTAACCATGCTCATTAATCCTGAAGATGACCCTTTTTAACTATGTTTCAAGATCGTCGCAAGACATCAATATTCTGCCTGCAACGATAGCCCAGAGTAAACAAGAACCTTGCAACATCGTTGCAGAGTACATATGTTCTCAACAATGGTCAGATTTTAGGGATCGTCGCAAGACATCAGTATCCTGCTTGCGACGATAGCTCTGAATACACTATTGCCTCGCGATGTCATCTCGGTGTCTTAGTGTTTGACTCGCGACGACCCAGATATGGCGAATTAGTTCAAACATAATGCTTCTGGGTGGTTCTGGAACTAGTTGTTGGGTTAAGGAAGTTTGCTTTTCCTCATTTGAGATGGTGGTTCCACCTTTTGAGTAACCTTCCATGAAGATTACCTTCCTCTCCCTCATTTATGGAGGTGCCTCCTCTTATAAAAGCATCCTCCATGACTATGATCAGCTAGTTTTTTGGTAGTAAGCAAATTAGCTAGTTCTTGGTGTTGGATTGATAGTTTGCAGTGTGAAGTGTGAATTGTTGATAGTCTAGCAATTGGTTGTGGATTGTTAGCGTGAAATGGTTTTATAAGAAGGAAGCTTGGTTGTGATTGTCTTAGCCTTATACTAGTGTTTTTGGGTGGGAGAGAGAGTCATTAGCCTTTCTGGGAGACATTTGAGAGTGAATGTTTTTGGAGACATACTAACTGGACCCTTCAAGGAAGCTTGCAATGTTAAGGCATGGTTGTAAGCTTTACTTTTGCTCATATTAATACAATTAATGGTTGTTTCCTATATCATGTATGAGATATATTTGATAGCTTATGGTTCATTGACTCTGTAAGTGAATAGTTCATTGTTGTGCTCTATTATGTGTTTCGTTGTTCTCTTATGTTGTTTCAAGTGAACCACTCATCAAGGAGAAGAAAACGATAGCCGGAGCAGCGTAACGAAGACTGCATCAAATACCGGCATAAGGTAGGCTCTTTCCATGATGACTATTTAAGGAATTAGCTGTTGCATTTGTTTTGCTGTGACTAGACCCACTCTAGGACTAGAGGAGTTGCCTCTGTCCACAAAGGGATTTTTACCTACATCACAATAGGTCAATCCAAATTAGCACAAAACATAATAACATCAAGACCCCAGCTACAATGACCATCTGTACAAACCAATCTAGATCAACACGATACATATAACATCAAGATATTAAATGCAATAACCCTAATCATCAAGTTAACTAACATAAAACAACAACAAGTTACTATCATGCATGACTATCCGATGAACGTGCACATGACCACATTGATTAAGTAGTATCTATCATCCATGTAACCATAACAAAAATAGAATGAAAAGCATGTTTATAACCCTAATTCATATAGCAATCATTAACCACACACCTGCATGCCCAACATACAAATCTATATGACGATCTACTCTTACCCCGAAGTCTAGTGCTGCAACTTCACTTTGATGATCTACATCTCCTACTCTATCTCAACCAACACATCAGCATCATAACATACCAACAACATCATGATGACCTGAAATGCCTACAATGACCTCATGCATGACAACCATGCCCATAATAATGCATGCATAGCAACATATAGACATTGGCATGCATAAAAAATGCATATACAACCGACATGCATTCATGACTAACCCATCCCAACAACAACATCATCAACTTCCACATGGCGACACAATGACAACAATGACCACCACCATGCATACACAACAAGCACATAGTCCACAAACATAAAGAACACATATGCAACTAACATGCATGCATGACAAACACACCGCCCATCTAGTGCAAGTGTTAAACAATGCTCTAATACCACTCTGTAACACCCTCCTCCCATGTTTACCCAAGCTAAATGGTCCACTGGGGTAAACATGTGATGAAGAGTTACTATGACATGATTCAACCTCCTAGATCACCTTAAGGAAGTGGAATCGACACAAGAAAACCTTATTGACCTTCCTCGGGAGCTATAGGACCCACAAAAGATAAAGCACCCCTAGAGGTGCCCAAGCCCTGAGTAAAATTTCCTTTTCAATGAAAACCTGCAGTCACTCCCATGACATGGGCATTCATGTGACTAGGACCCTCTAGTCGCTCCCACAACACCTGCAAGGGAGAGATTGTAGTCTTTTTTAGCCAGTTCTATGCCAAAGACTGCGAGATTTAAGCCACTTTTTCAGGGCTAGTCTCCAACCATTGCTTGGAAATTAATGAGACTTTCCGAGACAATAAATGACACCAAGGAAAAGCCTCTAACACAAAACTTTATCAAAGAATTGACCTAACCAAGCCCAACCATGACAATCATTTCGTCAAATATATCACAAATATGAAATCTATAGGTCATAACAACAGATCTGAACATAGGTGTCTCATACTTATCTGAGATTTGTAAGGAAGCATTGATGCCTTATCACATTAGCTACATTATCATCTATTAGGTCATATATTCATTGTTCATTCATTTATCAACTAAAACATGATGAGAGCCATACACCATAACTATCATAAAACATGCTCATAATCGGCATATAACCAATAGAAATAACAAGGATACAATAGCCACAAATATCACATAGAACAAATACATTTACACATGAAATACCAAAGAATAAGGAACTCTTATTAATGAATGAAAAAGGCAACCAGGTTTGGGACTTCCATGAACTACCCAACAGTAGATTGGTTAACCAAATCTTTCTTTTAGCCAATCACCCTCGTGCCATATTCCAAGCATGAATGTGGGACTCATAACCAAAACTAAACCAGGGCTTCCCGAGGCTACACCCCCTCACCCTCATCAATAGAACCAAGCTTTACCGCAATCCTCTCCGGATCACTAGGACCTAAACAATAATCATACAATACCAGGCTTTATTCAATCCTCACCATATCGCTAGGCCATAAACAAGCATGGATGCCACTGGATTTCTCCACCTACACCGTGAGGAATTTTCCTGTGTCCTAGTCTTTAGGCTTTATCGCAATACATAGTCCGAGCCAAGGATCACTAAGCCATAATTGAGACACCACCCTCGAGGATTTACCGTATATCCTACCATTCACGGATCAAGGATTCTTAGGTGCACCGAGGCACACAATACCTGGATTTACTGCAACCCACAGTTCGAGGCAGTGGTCACTAGGTCAGTGGCTTTACCACAATCCATAGTCTGATTCAGGGATCACTAGGTTATGTGTTCTTTCATTCATAAATCCACCCCACTCGGCTTCAAATCCATCTGGCAATCCAGCTCAACCAAAATACAAGAACTCAATCACACCATGGTTATCCAGAAAATGGAAAGGCAAAGCTGAAGAACACTATCTCACCTAGCAAAACCCATGTCCATGACAGTAAGAGAACCGAGAACACACATGCATAGCCATGCATGCCAAATATAGCAAGGAAATCACACATGCAAAGAAATACCTACAAGTAAACCCGTTGTAGTTCCTTGATTCTGCTTTGTCTTGCTTGATCATTTGCTTCCTCTTCGCCTTCTTTTCCTTTCTTGATCCAATGCTTAAGTGCTCGAAGAAAACTCTAAGTGTCCAAGAGTGTGTGAGAGAGAGAATAGAGAGAGAGCTCCAAAACTGAATTGACAAAAATCTATGAACTGATCCTCATAAGCCTTTTTATCAATGAGGTCTCTATTTTCCTTCATTTTCCTCCTCGCATGCAACATGTGACTCTTCACCTTCCTTTTCTCGTATTTCTATTGTTTTCATAAATAAGTTGCCAAAAATGCCATTTTTCCTTTCTAAAGACTTTATCATTGCCTTCCCAAATTCCTTTAGCCATAATAACCAAAATGAACACCCACTAGGATGTTTTGCCCACCATTCAGCTTTGAATGCGTGTCCCATGACCTTGGTCTTATATATTTTTTACATGGATTTTTAACCAGGGTTGTTACAAGCTTCTTCATCTTACTTCAAGACTGAGGAAAACCTCAATGAAAAATTTGACTATGATGCATGGAAGATGACTTTGGACTTGACTTTGGAGGAGCATGGAGTATTGGAATATGTGCAGGGAAAAGTGGTGGAGCCTCCTTCAAATGCATTGGCTACTACTAATACTAAGTATAGAAAAGGTGAGGTCAAAGAAAAGAAAATTTTGGTTGACTTTATTCAAAAGAATTTGGTCGCCTATATTTATGATTTGGGAACTTTTAAGGAGATGTATGATAAGCTGGTTGGGATGTTCAAAGTGAACAATGAAAATCAAATCCTCTTTCTCAAAAAAGTCGAAGGACATCAAGATGGATAAAGGGGAATCTATCCAATCCTACTTCACGAGGATCACACAAATCAATAATGACCTTCTATCTATTGGAGAAGTTATTGTTGACAAGGAGGTCACTCTTATTGCACTTAGGGGCCTTTCAAGAGCATGGGATGTGTTTAACACCACCATTCTCAACAATGACATGATTCCTAATTTCGATGAATTATTGGCTAGATGCATTCAAGAGGAGACGAGGATGATGGAAAGAGACAAGCCTTCAGATGGAAATGAACTTACTGCTTTCTCCGCTCATACAAAGAAGAA
This sequence comes from Pinus taeda, assembly GCA_000404065.3. Lineage (NCBI taxonomy): Eukaryota > Viridiplantae > Streptophyta > Pinopsida > Pinales > Pinaceae > Pinus > Pinus taeda. The sequence goes on along the minus strand of APFE031535090.1, from coordinate 7,304 downwards.
AAACAATGTTGGTCCAATGAGTCAGGTTCAAGGGTTCAAGCAGGGATTCAAATAAGGAAGAAAAGGAAGGTGCTTCAATTGTAACATGTTTGACCACTATGCTAGAGAGTGTCCTCACAAGAAGAATTATCCAAGGAATGGTGACAATAATAACAAGTTCAAAGGCAATGGCAATCAAAGGAACAACAACTTCAACAATAAAGGAAAAAGGAATGCTCTCGTTGCTCAATATGCAAATGGTCGACCTCCCAAAAGATTGAGAACTCCAGGTATGAGGAAAATAATGTTGTAGAAAAAAAGAAGGAATTTGATCTTATTTCCGCTCTATCTATTGCCTCTCCTCCGGATACTTTGGATCACTGGAGCCTCAAGGCACTTCACTGGGTCCAAAGAGGCCCTCTCAAATTTTACTGAAAAGAAGACTAATTTGGATATCGTACTTGGAGATAAGGCCACCTATCCCGTGAAAGGGATATGTATTGTCACTCTTCACTTGAATTAAGGTCAAACCATTAATCTATAAGAAGTATTGTATGTGCCTGATTTGAAGAAGAACTTGTTGTCTATTTCTTGCGATGAAATATAAAGGTTTCAAGGTAACATTCGTTGATGGAAAGGTACTTATTTAGAAAAGAAACCCTAAAGATGCATCCACACTTGGATTTAGGGTTGATGGTTTCTATCAAGTTGGAGGAAGTCCTCTGGGAGCCTTGACTTGTGATGCCTCACTTCAATCTAAGCTAGGGTACCAAAGGTTCACCCACTTACATTACAAAGCCTTACCTAGGGTAAGGAAGACGGTCACATGTATGCTTGATTTCAACATGAATCATGAAGGCGTTTGTCATGGTTGTGCAACTGGGAAACTTACAAGGGGACCATTCCCTTCGAGTGAAATCCAATCTAATGATATTTTTCAATTGGTCCATTTTGACATCCCCGGTATGTTTCCCATAACATCATTGGGAGGATACTTATATTATGCAAGTTTTGTGGATGAATTCTCTCATAAAACATGGATTTATTTCTTGGAGAAGAAGGATCAAGTGTTCAAATGGTTCCATTCTTTCAAAGCCTTGGTGAAGTATAAAACAAGGAAGAAGATCAAAATAATGTGGACCGACAATGGAACCAAATATGAATCAAATGAGTTCAATGAATTTTGCAGAGAGGCTGGCATTAAGAGGGAGACAACCGTTCCATACACTCCTGAGTAAAATGGAGTTTCTGAAAGGAAGAATCGAACAATTATGGAAGCCATCCATGCCATGCTCTATGATCAAGGTCTACGAAAGTTCTTATGGGGAGAAGCTACCAACACTGCGTATGCTCAAAATAGGAGCCCACATCAAGCACTGGATTTCAAGACTATTGAGGACATCTTCTCTAGTAAGAAACCTGATGTTTCTTATTTTATAATTTTTTGTTGTCCCATATATTTTCATGTGCCTAAATAGAAAAGAAACAAGTTGGAAGCATCTAGGAAGAAAGGTATATTTGTGGGCTACATTGAAAAATTCGAAGGCATATAGAATCTATGTGTCTGGTCAAAGAGACATGGAAGTAAGCCATGATGTCACCTTCGATGAAGATACTGTTGGGTCTATTTATTGAGCAAATTAACACGAGTATTTTAAATATCAATATAGGTTTGTAGAACTTAAAAGCATGTCCAAACTATATGGATATCAACTATAATCAGCTTAAGAAGATAATTTATGGAAACTGAAGGAAATGCAATTATAAACTAATTATACGTGCATATTACAAATATAAAATTCAACTAAGTAATTTATAATTCAATATGTAATAAGCAGGAAAAGTGGCTCCTAACTTAGAAGAACTAGATTGGCCTTCTTCTACAATACTACTTTATGAACAGAAATAAAAAACCACTGATGGACAATAGCTTATGATGCATAAAAGAATAATAGAAGAGGCTCTTAACTAAGGAGGTCTTTGTTGTTTTTCATTACAAATTCATTAATCATTAATGCCATTGTTAGAAAACTGGAAATTCATAAAATCACTTGAAAGCAAAAAAGATGAATTTAGTTTATATTCATTGATCAGATAGATGAAGGGTTTAACTTAAACACTGGGTTGTTCCTTCATATACAGATTAGAAGTAAACCAAGATTCATCAGCAAAAATAATAAATCATCATACATCTAATTAAATAAACAAATCTGAAGCAAAACTAGTTTATGAAAAATAAGCTAAATTAACCATGAAGTGTACTTAGCTTGGAGTGAGGGCCCTCCACCCTTGCCTTGCACACTTGAAGAGATTATTAGCTATTGTAAACTCAGTCAGTCATCCACAGCTTTGAACAACAAAAAGAATATAGAACATGTTCCTCAAATTAACTTAAAATATTCAGAAATCTCAATATGAAATTATACAAATTCTACATACATAAGCCTTCAATGTTTTGGCTTAAATACAGAAATATGAAACAAATTGATTTAAAATGTCTCTAACAGCTATGTCTATCCATATCCTATCTATTCAAGTCGAGCTTATCCATCTAATCACTCAATCTAGAAAATCACATGAAATCCTAAAATTGGCCTATTTCCTAGAGATTTCCTGAATCACTGGTCCTGTTTAACCTGCTTTGACCGGACCTGTTTAAGCTCGGTTTGACCAAACCAATAGGAATTCATTCAATCTTAGTTCCCAAGCTTTCTAGAAATGTGCTAAGTTCGTGCCTAGGTGTCCTGCAAGTATGAAATCAATGAAGCCATTACGGGAATTTCTGATCTTGTCCAAAAATGCACTTAAAATACATTTTTTATAAAAACATCTAAAAATTGCAAAACTTAATTTATATACCTGAATATGCATAAATTGGTCAAAATGGGGTGTATATGATGGTAAATGGATGGAGAACATGGAAACTAAGTGTATTTAATTAAGCAAAGTGGGATAAAAAAACGAGGGCCAACATCTCCCCCTTGTTGATGTACATGCATGTCCTCATGCTTGCTTCCTTCTCTTGGACCTTCTCAGCTCTAATGTAAACCCTGTACCTGATCCAGATGCTTCCTATTGTGCTGCTTGCAGTAGAAATTCAGTCCCCTTGTACTGCTCTTCCTTGTAGATTGTAGCCTTGACCTTTTGTTATTCATACTTGTCCTTCCATAAGTTTTTTTCTTTGAGCCACTTGAAAGCTTGCCTGCAAAGAAGATCATTCTTTGTTTTCAATTTTCCAACTTCCTCATTTAGATTTTCATTTTCCTTGACCAATTTTGCATTGTTTTTCTTGTATGTTTTGTTCTCCTTCATCAAATGCCTCTCTAAAATTCTGCTTATCTCTAATTGATCTATCAGCTCTTTTATTTTGCTAAGTTGCAACCCTTTCTCTAATTCTTGCATGTCTTTGGCAAATGAAGTGACTTCAACATTGTCAAAGTATGAATCTTTCTCTAATGCTTCTTTTTCCAATCTCTCAATGATTTCAACAACTTGTTTCTCTGTAGAAAGTGTCTCAACAATATGTACCTCAGGGTCTTTACTACTTGTCTCTGCTGGACGTTTTCTCCTATGCCTCCTGGAGCAGATATGAAGGATGCTCCTCTCTCAACCATGACAATATTTTGTTGCTTTTTGGACCTTGTCCTTGGAAAGAGAGGTGAGTTCATTATGCTTCTTATTTCCTGAATTGGTTTATACTTCTCTTCTATGATCTGTTCTTCAATATTATTTTGAACTAAAAATTCTTTCCAAACTACACCCTTGGCTTTCACTTGATATTCTACAATAATATTGATGAGGCCTTGGTGATAGATTTGGGCTTCCTTGGGTTTAGTCTTGTTTTTCCCATTCTCTATCATTTTAATCAGATTCTTAGAGAAGAAATATAGCAAATTAATTTTCACTTCTCCTTTGATATGTTGGAACAATCTGACATGATAAAGATGCACCACACTAGTGTTCCCCTGACAATGGTAGATCTAAGGCTTGAGAAATGAATTCTGGAATCAATGGAATAGCCAGGTTTCGCACCATGGTTAGGTCTTATGCATAATTGTTTATAAACTCCCTGGTGATGCTTTCATTATGCCCATTAAACTTTTGGAGGAAGCCTATAAGCCCAGCCTGATAAAGTTTCTCTATTGTCTCTTTTTCCCACTGTTCAATCTGGAATTCTTTTGGTTCTATCCTGGTAGCCATATGTTCTGAAAACCAATTTATATAACCCTCCACAATTATCATTCTCATTTTGAAAATAAAAATTATGCATATATTCAGATTCTTCTTGATTCATTCATGCATTATGGTAATAGGGCTTACCTCCTTTCTGGTACTTTTTAAAAAAATAATGAAATCAACCTTGTTCAACCTATGTTCTGCTGCAAAAAAATGATTAATTGTTCTTCAAAACATTGTTCTCTGTATATGAAAATCATTAAAAAAACATTTTGATCATGTTTTTATTGCTCTTTGATTCACAAATAAATCTCTGTTTTTTCCCAACTCATCAAAAATCCCTGCTCTGTTTCAACAATTCTCACTATGCATGTGAATGAAACGAATTTTCCATACAAACCATTCATGAATTATGTCCATTGTATATAAAAAAATAGGAAAAAAATTTTTCTTTCAAAATCAAAATCGAAAACTCTGTTTTGGTGTAGAATACTATGTTAAAATTTTTAAGAAAAATCGTGCCACAATGTCCTTCTACCCTTCGAATTCTTCCTCTATATTAACAAATTCATTGTACATCAAACTGCGATGATTTTAGACTCAATATTTGTAAAATCAATTAACAAATGGTTCACTGTTTCTTTCAAAATTTATTCATTATGCAACACTCTGTTTTCTCAAACAAAATTTGACAATTTCGTGGTCGAATGTGGAAGATTTGATTTTGTTTACCTACTTCAGATCAATGCCAATATTTTCTCTAAGTTTTAGCCTTGTTTCCCTGCGTTTTTACAACATCATTTTTGTTAAACTCTCCTTCAATTAACTCAAAATCCTCATGTGTTTAATAGATGGAGGAGTTAAGCTACTCGCTGGCAATCACTCAGGTTTCTAAACTGGAGTTTTAACTAGTTTTTGACATGAAACAATGCAACACCTAATACGAGTTTTGTTCCTTGAAATCCTCTAAGAGCTTATGACAATCCGGAGTCGATCTCTTACCTTCTTTTATGGGTTTCCTTGAGTCTAGTGGAACGCTGAGTCAACCTTAACATTGAGAAAATCACGGTATCCAAGCTTCTTGAACCGATGCCTTCTTTCTTCCACAACTGCCTATATATTCTGCATTGCTTCCTCAATTCAAGGTTCTTGCTTTACGCAACCCTCTCTCCTTCTTTGTTTTCATTTTTCCTCTTATTCCTCCTTCCACAAGAGTGTTGTATGTGTGTGCATGAATGCACACCATTTGGAAACTCAACTTGAGCATAATTCGGCTATGATGGTGGGAAAAAAACGTTTGATTATAGAGTAGTAGTTTACAGTGAGAAAATAGCATAGTTCGCAGTGTTTGTATGTTTGTTTGAGGCGTTTGTATGGTTGTTTGAAGATTTATACCGTTTCTACATTCCAGCTCATAGTCTAACTGCATACCTCTGGCTGCCTTCTGCCCTGTTGACAACGTTTCCTTTCCGTCCTTTCCTCGACAGTGTTCAGACTTCTCTCATCACCATAAATCATATTTGTTGTTCTACTTATGTCTTTGTATGCCCATACCTCCATTCCTTTGCATGCCCATCGAAATTCATTACGGCTTCATTGCATAACTTCGTGCCCATCGAAATGCATTATTACTTCATTACATACCTTCATTCCCATTCAAAATGCATCATGATACCACTGCATATCGTTGCATTATTTCAGCCTTGCATTTCATTGCATCATTTCAATTTTACATTTTGTTGCATCATTTTTTCATTATGTGCTTGTTGAGATTTTCTGTTTGTAACAAAATAGGAAAAACCTCAGCTGATGACAACAATAGGGATTCAGTTCCTAGATTAGCTCCAGGTTGTTGGGAGGGAGTTAATGCCTCCTATATTTGATGTGAGGGAGTTAATGAGGTTGTTAGATTCTCTATGCTATATAACAGGCAACCATTCGGATGGTTTGCTAAGAGAGTGAGAGGTTTTGTGAGGATTTATTGATGTAATCTCCAATTTGATTAATATATTCCTGATGCCTATGTTTGGTGGACGTAGCCCAGATTGGTTGGGTGAACCACGTTAAATACTGTGTCATATGTGCTGTGTTAATTTTGTTGTGTGTTTATTAAATTGTTGTGCCTCTGAATTCCAACAATTGGTATCAGAGCTCGTTGGAGGAGCGGCACTGCTGGAGCATGGAGTTGGTTTGGAGGTGGAGCGCGGAGTTGGTTGCTGGAGCTGATCAAAACCTGTGTGGATCTCCATTGAGCACGTTGTTGCCGGAGTTGTTTCATGAAGCGCTGTTTTGTGAACGGTATGTTTGTTTTACTGCTGGTGCGCTGCATATTTGAACTGTTGTTGAAAATAAACCTATATTGCTGGTGCGATGTTGAAACTAAATCTACATTGTTGGTGCGTTGTTAATTCATGCGTGGACACTGTTTCATACGCATATACCTGGTGCATAATTGCTCCTGCGCATTTTTTTAATTAGCCCATGCGCGTTTTTTAAACTTGCCCCTGCGCTATTTTGTTTTTTAATTGACCGACTGATCAGCAATAGAGGAGCCATCATGACAACCGAAAGTTGCATGGTGTTTAATGCTAATCTATGAGCGCCGAAATAAATACATAAGGTGAAACATTGACATTAAAATTCAAGTGCTACAAAAAGTAACAGTCTTCGAAGTCAGGTGAAACAAATGACTTGTGGGTTCAGTTTAAGTTGGTTGACAAATGAGTTTGAAATTATTATTCGCAAGCATCCGGTAAAGGTAAAACAAAATCCGTCCGGGTTCAGTTTGAGTTTGTTGATAATACCGAACATGTGAGACAAATGACTTTGACTCGCGAGCCTCTGATAAAGGTGAAACAAGAGACTTCTCGGTTCAGTTTAAATGTTGATAATGCTAAACATGTGAGATGTTGAGATTTTCTGTAAGATTTGTGTGAAGTACAAAAAAGGCAGTTTTTTTACTGTGTACAAACAAAGGCAGAGGCAGGAATTTTTTTTTTGTGAAGTGCAAACGGAAGATATATATATTCAAAGACATAGGCAATTTTTTTTTTTTTTTGATGGTTGGATATTGGAGATTATTGTGTTTTTTGTTGATACAAATGGCGAAAACTCAAAGTGCCCGGTTTGAAATTGAGAAATTTAATGGC
>APFE031535077.1:0-13034 GCA_000404065.3 Pinus taeda | reverse complement strand
AAGAAGAATCCAAATAAGCAAGGGGCCAACCAAGAAGCCATTGCTAAAAATGCAACTAATGAAGAAAAATATTCCAATCAACCCTAGAAAGTGAAATTCCTGGTATTCCCAAGGTCTTAGAAGTGCGTTCCACAGATTTACATGGACCTTTGTAATTATCCTATGGAGTTCATGCTGGTGATAAACCTTCAACTAGTAATAGTAAAGATAATGGGAAAAAGGGAAAAGTCAAACTTCCCTGTAAGTTGTGTGAAGGTAATCATCCCATTCATCTTTGTCCTCTTATGGATGAAGCTTCCAAAGAGTTGGGAAACCTTACAGCTTCCAAACCTCTTCTTTTGTCTAGTTATAAAAAAAAATCCCTAATCCTCCACTAGTTGACCTAGTGATTGATCAAAATTCATCTTTGGTCAACCTCGCTCTCTCTGAAAGTGAATCTCTTGAGTCCGTTCTTAACCAACCATTGGATGAGAAAATGATAGACCTAGATCCACCTTCAGTTAATTGTACCTTTTCGGTAGAGAGTGAAACCCATATTGTTCAGGTTCTTCTGTTTTCTTCAGTTTCGAATGAAATAGAGGGAAATCCTCTCATTCCTGAGGTGCATGAGAATAGTTCTCTTGTATAATGCAAGAGGGCAGCTCTAACGTTCCTACAACACCCGCTCCGAGTATTTTAGTGATTTCTTTTGATTGGAGTCAACTGGAAGGATATCATCTTCTATCTTATGTGCCTTTCCATATTATAGCACATGCTTATAATATGGTTGTACCAAGCACAGTCATAAACAAGGGTGCATCTATTAGTATTCTGTCCTCAACTGCTTGGTAAGCTTTAGGTTCTCCGCAACTTGTCCCCGCCAACTAGAATATGTTAGATTTTAACAAAGGATGTAGTCAACCGTTAGGGATCCTTCCTAAGTTAATTATTACTTTGGGAGGAAAGATTGTCTATATAGACCTAATGGTTGTCCAAGGCCCGTTGGATTTTAATCTACGACTTGGTTGTGAAAATGTTTATTTCATGGGAGCTCTTGTTTCTTCCCTCTTTTTAGTGATATGTTTCCTACATGAAGGAAGCACTGCGATCATTGTTCATCTTACGTTCAATGGTCCTGAATTAACTCCCAATCAACCATCATCCCTAAATGGTTCTTATGTGAAAGTGGTATCTCCCCTGCCACAGGTTAATTTCGTGGCCACTTTTTCATTTCCCACATCTAGTGATGATCTAGTAGGTGATGTAGTACAATGTGTACTAGGGACATTAGAGCTTGATTTTTTATTTGGATCCTTGGACCTATATCCCTTCCATAATGTTATTCTCCCATTTGATGAGAACCTCTTGGAAGCCATGGCCTCTTTCAATTTGTGATCAAGTGCTTGGAGTAGATTTCCTTGTCTTATGTCAAGCTCATTAAAAAATGAAACAAGGGCCATGAGGATAGTTCTTTTACTTTGTCAACCTTGTTAAAAAATGAAATAGGTCTCCATGAAAAAATTTATTTTACTTGTGTCAAGCTCATTAAAAAATGAAACAAGGTGTCACGAGCATGGTTCTTTTCATGTGTCAAGCTCGTTAAAAAATGAAACAAATCCCCTTCCAATTCGAGTCTTTGATTAGATCTTGTAAAATCCTAGTCAAGTATTTCACTTGATCGCATAAGTCAACCTTCATTCCATCCATTTCTTAGTAACCAATAGTAAACTTAGGTGAATGAAATTAATCTTGAGGGGCATGTACCTTGAATTGAGTCATTATGTTGGGGGCATGCAAACTTATCTCAATCATAATTTATCTTTGTTTCAAACTTGTATAAAAATGAAACCAAACCCAAGAATAGTTTGTTTCCATTTGGAGCTTGTGTAAAAATGAAATCGAATTCAAGCATAGCTTCTCATGTTTCAAGCTTATGAAAAAATGAAACCATATTCAAGTATACTCAAGCATAGTTTCTCATTTTCAAGCTTGAGTAAAAATGAAACCATTACCAAATTACCTCTCGTGATTGCCATCTTTATCAACCTATTTTGTTGGATGATCCTTGGTTTTTCCTTTCAATCGTCACCATCTCTTTGGCTAATCATATGCTTTCGCTTGGTTATTTTACCCTTGCCTAAGGAGCATCTGCAATAAGTGGTCTTATTAGCCTTTCTCTTGACTTTTACATCTTTTGAGTAGTTCCATCATGACCGGAACCAGTGTTATCCTTTTATACCACTCATTCCTCTAGGCAGAGTCACCTTTAAGCTCTTTTCTGACTCCCAAAACATGAAACGTTTGTTGAGTACTTGTCTTTTCAATCTCGTTAAAGTAAATGAATTGACGTCTACTCTATATAAGTTTAACCCTTTCTCTGGACTAAGATAGGCTATTATATGAAAAAGGAATACCTTAGTCGAACATGGCTAGGAGGTTCTCTTGGATTTGTTTTCTACCTTTTCAGATTCAAGAGATTATTTACGAAAAGGGACCTTTGGAGTTTTGTTTTCCTCTTCTTTTTAAAAATCTCTGAACATGAAAAAGATGGTGAGTTTCACCTTCGTCAGACTCATAAAACTTAAAAAATGCAAGACTTGTCACCATGATGAGACCCAGTTTCTCCTTTCCAGGGCTCGTAAAACATACTAGGATGGCTTCGTTTGAAAGATGAACTTATATGGAAATCATATGATATCCCCTTCAAGCTTGTGACCAAAACTAATGGGGTACTCACTAGAAATGGTGGGGGAAAAAGTGAAAGTAATCATCTTTTCTATTTTTGTAAAGGCAGCATGTCGCTCTTGAACATTATACTTATATGTTGCTCATGTTGGGTTTGGGACATCCTCACTTAGTCACTTTCTTTCCTAGGTTTGGGATATCCATTTTCCTTAATATTGTACCTTCTTCCTGTAGGCAGCCCTTGGCTACAAAAACAACACCAAGAAACCAACTCAACCAGCCTTTAGGTTCAAGCTAGCCCTTGAACCAGAGGGGGCTCCTTTAGTGGTTACAAGGTTTTGTTTAATGTTGTTCACCTGTCATTGAACAACAATCTATGAAGCACAATGGCCAGATTTCTAGTTTTAATTGGGGGTATTTGGAGATCAATGACAATCCCTATCCATGATTAAAGGCATCTCTCTTAGGGTCCCTTCAAAACATGTCAGCTTCCAACTTGATATAATGACTTAGCTTTTTCAAGGATTATGATAGAATAATATAAGGATATTCCCAATAATTAAGCAGTCAAATAGAATTCTTAATAAATAAGGAAATTTGGATGCATGTAGAATATTTTTACAGCCCAACAAAACACATTGTAGAGTATTCAAGAAGGTCAAATTGAAACCAATTCTACAAGGAGCTATTGCAAACAAATAGTCCAATAAGCTAATCTCTTTTAATGGCTATCATAAGGAATAAAGAAAAAACCAATCAAATAGGAGTTATCTTGGACAAGAAGTCCAATAAGCTAATCTCTTTCTAAATTTTATGATTTTTCAGGGGATTTAAGAATAGACTAGTACTCAATCTACACTTATCGAGACATTCCTATAAATTCTTTGAGCTCGTGTAGAAATAAGATATGAAACACTAGAAAGACATACTAGAAAACATAAAAATCTGTCAAATTGGAGCCGGAAGGCTTTCATTATAAATCATATAATAGAAGCTATTACAAAGTGAAGAGCTTTGGCATCAAAATTCCACCATATTACTTCAATTGATGAAGTATTTATACAATTTCTTCACAAAATATCTTGATAAAAATATCAAGAGCTATTAAAAATATCTAAAAACTGTATTACAAAAATACAACAGAAATAAAGGTAACTAAAACTATCTAAAGAGTTCTTGTACTATCCTTGAGGATTTACGTTGATAAATAAGAGAAATTTTAATTTGATTGCAACTCATATTTGATGAGGTGGCCTTCAAGTCACTAATTGCCTTGAGCTTTTTCCTCCTAAATTTCTGAAAAATACATTCCAGGTATCCCTTAGAATATCTCAATCCGAGCTAGTTGTGTGAACAATGAGAGAGGTTTTTGTATTCTAGTATCTTAGGAACAAAAACCTCCTCCATTTTCCCAATATGCATCTCTGATTATCCACAATAGTGTCTGCAAAAAGGTGGCTTAAACAGTACATTACATAGTCGAACAAATAGGCTAAACATGATGAAAGTGTATCTCCCAACCCCTGACACCTCTATGAAAAGTCAAATAGGATTTTGTATTTTTGAATCTTATGAACCAAAACCTCTTCCAGTTTCCAAATATTAAACTTTGTTTAGTCAAAATATCCTCTTCAAAAAGGTTACTAAAACAGGAAATTTCTGGAAAACATGCCTTCAAAGATGCATTTGCATCTCCCAAACCATAATAACGGTTAGAAAACTGAGAGACACTTTTGTACATGAGCATGTTATCAACAAAAACCTCTTTCAATTTTTGAAAATTAGTTCTCAATTGTTTTTAAACCATGTTTGAATTTACTTTATTACATCATTTAATCATGTTTAAATGCATGATTAACTAAATCAACCAGCTAATGAAACTTAAATTTAAATTTTGAGGGCGCATTTACTCTTGCAAACCCATTTATTATTTATAAATTACTAAAACCTCTTATATCAACAAATTTAAATTATGAAAACTAATCATGTTACAACATCGGCACCAACAGGAACTGCTTCTCCCTGTGGGATGCAGAGAACTAGTAGACCAGTTGCCTTTAGTGTTGGGCATGGAGTCATACCATAAAAACACCAACCACTAATTTTCCATCTTATGTAGAAATATAACCAACCCCCATGTGTTATAGACATTTTTGGGCACTTCAATCCCAATCAAAAATGTCCATAAACTGAGGGCTCTTAAGTCTGTAAAAGGGTTGCTTCACTGCCTAAAGGAACAAGGTCAATTGATTACATCATCTCCCAGAAGTTCTCCACTGAAAATTGCTCATAAATGGTCAAAACTGGACCATACTAAAAGCTCCATGTAGGGGGTGCGATGCATATCACCTTCCCAATGTACAGGGTGTGATGCATACTGTTTTGCTCCTTTGTAGGGTGTGATGGTCGGGAATGGACAAATGGCAGGGACCAAAATGCGAGGTGGAAGATCGTGGAATCTTCCATAAGCTTCCCCAGTGACACTTGCCACTCCATTTTCGACCAGGGATGAGTAAGAGATCTCCATTCTCCGAGTGGAAGCAGGAACTATCAGAGAGAAGACACTAATCAAGATCCTAAAAGATGATTCACCTCTCTGTAATCATCTATATATGGATCCCTCATCACAGAGATCCAGAGGCTGGAATTTTGTAATCTATAGAGAAGTGTTGTCAGTATTCTTGTGTACATTCACAGTGTTGGGTGATTTTGCTTTGATTGAGGTGAAAGAAGGGCTTCTTAGCTGGAGGATGATGTTGGGTCAGAGCTTCTCATGGTTGTAATCCTCTTGCTACTTTTATCTGAATAAAACTATTCTTGTTTCCTTCCATATCCTAGTGTACTTGTTTATATATGCTTGTATATGGTTAATGTACATCTGATCCTACATTATTTGTGAATTTAGATCCTTGTTTCTTGCATAGTAGTATGTCATTGTGATTCTACAGGTCCTTTTGAAGTTGATCAGACAAAGAGCAAGCAGCAAAACTCTATCAAGAAGGAGAGGGAATCGAGCACAAGACTCAGGTTGGCCCTCTTGGTTCTCCTTTCATCTATTTTCATAAAAGGAATCAACAGTAGACTTTGATTGTTTGTTTCTAAGATAGCCACACATCTTAGTGGGAATAGCAGCATCCGTGTGGACACTATTCCCGTATAACACCATCGACCAGTGTTGTCATTTGAATACTCTGCTACTGCACACTGCAACCTACAACTGTAAAATGCAACCATATGCCTACACTAATTCGGATACCCTTTCATACTGAAATCTAAAAACTAAAAATTTCTAGAGACTAAAAATATAATTTGATCTATCATATACTCTTCAAATCAAACCACTCATAAACAATGAACACACCGATCTACTGCATACTGAAACTCATAATATCTATTCAATCCCACACCTCTATTTAACTGAACTAGAAAATTTTACATTATTAGGCGTAATATGCTTTCCAATGTAACCAAGTGTAGAGTGGATTTATTGAAAAACCACGTTGCCAGCAGCTGAAAATATGAAGAATATATAAAATATAAACATAAAATCCCATGGAAAACTTATACTCACAGGTGTAATTTGAAATATGTATCCTCTGTATACATTTTACATTTCTGACTATGGCTGAGAGGGAAAGACATATATTGTTGATTGCAAGTATCAACAAACCTTTCATAGCAGTAAGGGCAACTGAAATTTCGAAACAGTGGGATCGGTTACATAGTGGAATCACCATATGACAAAGTTGAGTCGTTAGGTGAAATAAATGCAACCAATAATAAATGCCTACTCCTTGTTCACCAACAAGGAATAGATCTAATATTTATCATTCCCCAGACAAAAATATCTTCATTACTTCGCTCCCCGAAAACGGCACTAGATGTTGTACTTATTTTCCATAGGTAGTCCTTGGCTGTAAAAACTATGCTAGGAAACCAACTCAGCCAACCTTTAGGTGCAAGCTAGCTCTTGAACCAGAGGGGGCTCCCTCAGTGGTTACGAGGCTTTATTTAATGTTGTTCACCTGTCACTGAACATCAACCTATGAAGCATAATGGTCAAGTTTCTGGTTTTAATTGGGGGTGTTTGGTGATCAATGACAATCCCTATCCATGATTAAAGGCCTCTTTCACTGGGTCCCTTCAGAACATGTCAGCTTCCAGCATGACAGAATGACTTGGCTTTCCAAGGATTATGATAGAAGAATATAAGGAGATTCCTAATAATTAAGTAGTCAGACAAACTTCTGAATAAATAGGGAAATTTGGGTGTGTGTAGAATATTTTTACAACCCAACAAAACACATTGTGGAGTATTCATGAAGTCCAAATTAAAACCAATTTTAAGAGGAGCTATTTGAGACAGATAGTCCAATAAGCCAATCTCTTTTAATGGCTATCAGAAAGCATAAAGCAAAAACCAATCAAAGAGGAGTTATCTTGGACAAGAAGTCCAATAAGCTAATCTCTTTTTAAATTTTATTATTCTTCAAGGGATTTAAGAATAGACTAATACTTAATCTACACTTACCCAGACCTTCCTATAAATGCTTTGAACACGTGTAGAAATAAGATATGAAACACTAGAAAGGCATACTAGAAAGCAGAAAATTCTGTCAAACTCGAGCCGGAAGGCTTTCATTATAAATCCTATAATAGAAGCTATTAAAAAGTGAAGAGCTTTGGCATCAAAATCCCACCATATTACTTCAATTGATGAAGTATTTATATAATTTCCTCACAAAATATCTTTATAAAAATATCAAGAGCTATTACAAATATGTGAAAACTTTATTACAAAAGTACAACACAAATAAAGGTAACTAAAACTATTTGAAGAGTTATGTACTATCCTTAAGGATTTATGTTGATAAAGAAGAGAAATTCGAATTTTATTGCAACTCATATTTGTTGAGGTGGCCTCCAAGTCACCAACTGTCTTGAGCTTTTTCCTCCCGAATTTCTGAAAAATACAGTCCAGGCATTCCTTCGAATATCTCAATTTGAGCTAGCTGTGTGAATAATGAGAGAGGTTTTTGTGTCTAGTATCTTAGTAACAAAACCTTCTCCATTTTCCCAATATGCATCTTCAATTATTCACAATAGTGTCTGCGAAAAAGGTGGCTTAAACAAGACATTACATAGTCGAACAAATAGGCTAAACATGATGAGAGTGTATCTCCCAACCCATGGCACTTGTGTGAAAAGTGAGATAGGCTATTGTATTTTGGAATATTTTGAACCAATACCTCTTCTAGTTTCCAAATATTCAAATTTTTTTAGTCAAAATGACCTCTGCAAAAAGGTGACTAAAACAGGAAATTTTTGGAAAACATGCCTTCAAAGATGCATTTGCATCTCCCAAACATAATAGCAGTTAGAAAACTAGGAGAGGTTTTTGTACATGAGCCTGTTATCAACAAAAATATCTTTCAATTTTTGAAAATTAGTTCTCAACTATTTTTAAACCATGTTTGAATTTACTTTATTACATCATTTAATCATGTTTAAATGCATGATTAACTAAATCAACCAGCTAATGAAACTTAAATTTAACTTTTGAGAGCGCACTTACTCTTACAGACTCATTTATTATTTATAAACTACTAAAACCTATTATATCAACAAATTTAAACTATCAAAACTAATCATTAATAACATCTTCCACAGAAAATCACATAAAAATATTCTTATCGACGCGTTTCAAACCATCCAGTGTGGTTCATCTTCAGGATCACAATGAAATAAATAGATGTAGATAGTTGCTAACTAGCCATTGGTGAGTAATGGCTAGTTTGACTGAGGGCGGAGAAAAGATTTGAATTAAAAAATTTAAGTTAAATCAATTAAATAATTTATTTTTTATTTTATTTTTCAATATTTTTATAAAAAGTAATAAAGTTATAATAAAAATAAATAAAGTTATTTAGCCCTTATAACACCTAAAAATATTATTTCAAAATTAAAATTAAATTAAAAGGGTCATTAAAATGATAATAATAGATTAAAAAGGAAATTATAAAGAAGGTTGTAATAAAATAATTAATTATTATGTTTAATCTTTTATAATGAGACTTTTTGAAAGCTTTTTCGGCGGTTCCGGTCAAAATCCGGCAGCAATTTATTGGAATCCCAAGTTTGATAGCTAGTTTCTGCACAATCTAAGGGTCCCAGGGGTTTTCCAAGGTGCTGAATCCAAATATGCAGTTAAAAAACCATTTTAACTGCTAAAAATCAAGATTTAACCTCATTTCTTCTGCCGGATTTCGTCACCGGAATCTCCAAAAAGTCGCATTATAAATAACTCCATTATTAATATCTTATTTCAATTTTCAAATATTAATTAATAAAATAAAAAATAAGAGGGTAATAATAATAGAAAAGGTTTAATAATAAGATCAAAATATTTGAAACAATGTCCCTGCATGGGAGGGCCATTGTTATCCAGGTTAATCTTTTCGAGAAGGTATGTTTTTAGGTATCTAAGATGAAATCAGATTGTAGAGACTCTTCCATTGTTCTTGCATTTGCTATTATTAAGCATCACCTTAAGAGTTCGAGGAACAATCATATTTTTTTAGATGCTAGCATGGGCCTTATTTGTTCTGAGATTGTGCGGGTTGGAAAGAATCTTCATCTTGTATCTGGAAATCTACTTGCTCTCCATCTGGAACTCTCCAATTTAATTTCTGCGGACCTA
Source organism: Pinus taeda (assembly GCA_000404065.3). Lineage (NCBI taxonomy): Eukaryota > Viridiplantae > Streptophyta > Pinopsida > Pinales > Pinaceae > Pinus > Pinus taeda. Next base: position 3,670 of record APFE031535077.1, on the reverse strand, counting down.
TGGGCAAGAATTGATGCTTGTTCTACGTTAAAGGTTTTTCATTTGGAGGATATTTGGAAGAGGAAGCAATCTTCCAAGTTCCTCAGGTTGTCCAGTTCCTCAGATCTTAGATATTCTTCGGCTCCCTCTTCCAACTGAGTTGCTAACTCCCCATCCTCTCCAACAGCAGAATTGATAAAAAACAGATCTCAGCTCTTAAGGCATGGGTTTCAAACTTGGTGCTCCCTTCCAAACCATTTCGATCAACCCAGGTGATCGAGGTTCACTATTTTCATGACTCAATTTCTGTGTGTTCATCAGACGAAGCTCCTCTTCAATCCTTGCCCCGCTAGTTGATTCGTTGCTCCACTTTGTCATGCCTCCGCTCCCTCTCTAGTTTGGATACAACAATTAACATAGATACATGTTCCTGCTTTGAGCACAAAAACCTTTACCTGGTTCGATCGTCTAGTTCTTCTGTTGACTCTCGATCCCCTCCATCCTCGTTGCACAGTCTCACTGGAACCTCTTCCTCATCATCCTCTCCTCGACCAGCAGATATCGTTGATCAAAGCCTTTCCATTAAAGAAATGGTGGGTAGAAATACACCCCCTCTGATTAGATCTAAAGGTTCGCCCTCCCCTCGATCCATCGCTCCCTTAGCTCTCCAGATCCTCCTCATGGTTTTTCCCATTCCTCATCCAGTCAATGTCCTCCTGTCTCGACCTATCCGTCCCCCCTCCATTAGGTGTTAGATCTGTGTCAGTCGATGTTCTGATTTCCCTGGCTAATTCTTGTATGGATAACTCTAATAACTCCACCTTCATTAATAAATAAAAATACAATTAATATAAAAAATATTAATAAATGCCATTTAATAATAATATTAATAAAATAAATTTATGATAATAATAACATTAAAAGAAATTTGATTTTATTAATAACCAGAATAAGAAAACATATTATAATAACAAATAATAATTTATTTTAGAAATATTGCTATAATAATAGCAGTTGTCTATAATGAACTTTTTTGGAACCTTTCCGCTGGGGGTTTTTTCCTGGTAATCCGGGACAATTTATCAATCGCAAGTTTTTTGATAGCTAGTTTCTGCACAATCAAAGAGTCCCAGGGGTTTTTCAGGGTGCTGAATCCAAATATGCAGTTAAAAAACCATTTTAACTGCAACAAATCAAGATTTAACCTCAATTTCTTCGCCGGATTCCGTCACTGAAATCTTCAAAAAGTCACATTATAGACAACTCCTTAATAATAGGGCTTATTATTCTAGCAATAAAGTTGTTAATCTTTCCAATTTCTCTTTTGATCCCCATGTTTTTAGGCTTTTAGAAAAATGTTTGAACTTTGTTGTAGCTCCTAGAAAAATTCCGATGAATGATATCATTTGTGACATTGAATTTGGGATTCGGGATTTACCAGATATTATTAGATAGGATTGCGCGGTTATCCTTAGAAAGGCTAAACCCCCTAAGAACAACCTCGGTAAGCCTGATTTTGAAGCTCTCAAATCCCTGAATAGTAACAAGGACATTGTTGTTCTAAGAGCTGACAAAGGAGGTGCAACTGTCATTCTTAACAAGGAGGATTACTGAAATAAAATGCTAGGTCACCTTTGCAACAACAGAAGCTATAGAAAGCTTTCTAAAAACCCCCTAAAAAAGGTTTCTAAAGCAGTCGCTCTTGTCATTAAATCAAGTAGCACGGTCAGCTCCCTTAGCAAGAAGCTTATCGAAAGCAACCCCCTTACTCCCAGAATCTATGGTCTCCCAAAGATCCATGAAGAGGGGGTCCCTCTTTGCCCCATTGTCAATACTATTGGTGGCCCTACTTATCCTTTAGCAAAATTTCTTGCTAACAAGCTCAAACCTCTCATTGGCTAGATTGAATCCTTTGTTAAAGATTTATCATCATTTGTTAACGATATAAAAGATTTCAGATTTGGCCCTAAGGATCAACTGGTGAGCTTTGATGTGATCTCCTTATTCAATAATATCCCCGTTAATGAGGCCATTGATGTTATCAATCACATTACTGATCCTGATACTATGTTTTTAGTTAAAATTTGTCTCACCTCTACTTTCTTTAGTTTTGAAAGTGAATTCTATGAGTAGCCCTGCGGTGTGGCTATGGGTTCTCCCCTTTCCCAAGTTGTGGCCAATCTCTTCATGGAGGATTTTGAATCCAAATCCTTGGCTTCTGCTCTTTACCAACCAAAACTTTGGAAAAGGTTTGTGGATGACACTTATGTCATCTGGTCTCACAGTAAAGATGAATTTCAGTTGTTTTTCCATCATCTTAATAGTCAATCAAGTTTCATAAAGTTTACTATGGAATTTGAAGTTGATGGTAGCCTTCCCTTTCTTGACATCCTTATCTCGAAGAAGGATGATGGTTCTTTTTCTCGTGAAGTTTTTCGTAAGAAAACTCACACAGAGCAATATCTACATGCTACATGCTAATTCCCATCATTTTCCTGCTCAAAAACTAAGCGTTCTCAACACCTTAGCCACTTGGTGTACTAATAGAGGAGTTGCTTTGGCACTGTAATGAATCCCAAACTGTATTGTACCTCGAACATAACGAAGTATTCTTTTAGCTACTTTCCAATGACTTCACGGGGGTTTTGCAAAAAATGAGCAACAAGGCCAACAACAAAGGAAAGGTCAGGACGAGTATGGGTTAAATACAAGAGTTTTCCTACAAGTTGACGGTATAAGGTAGCATCAACTTCAGGAGAAGTACAAGAGACTGAAAGTTTGACTCCAGACTGAAAGGGAGAAGGAGCTGGCTTACAATCTTCCATGTGAAAATGACGAATAATATCACAAGCATACTTGGACTGGGAAAGGGAAATACCCTCCTTGGATTGCAAGACTTGAAGACCGAGAAAATAGTGTAAGTGTCCTAAGTCCGTCATTTCAAATTTCTTTTTAAGGCTGGACTTCACATGGTTTATAAGGTTGGGATCACTACCAGTAAGAATAAGATCATCAACATAAAGAACAAGGATGATAAGAGAGTTGCCCACTTTCCTGGTGTAGACAGTATTGTCAGAATAACACCTAGAAAAGCCAGATTCTAAAAGAAAGCTATCCATTTTGGCATACCAAGCCCGAGGAGCTTGCTTGAGACCATAAAGAGATTTCTTAAATCGACATACAAGGCTGGAGTCTGTTTGGATGAAGCCAATGGGTTGTTCCATATAGATTTCTTCATGCAAGTCCCCATGCAAGAAGGCAGATTTAACATCCATCTGATGGACTTCCCATTTTAAAGAGGCAGCAAGGTAAAGAAAAAGGCGGATAGAGTTCATTTTGGCAACAGGGGAGAAGGTTTCAGTGTAGTCAATGCCTTCAACCTGTGAAAAGCCCTTAGCAACAAGACGAGCTTTATGTTTATCAACTTTCCAATCTGGTCCATACTTTGTTCTGTAAACCCATTTACATCTAACAAGTTTGCGTCCCTTTGGTAGAGGAACAAGATCCCATGTATCATTTGCCAACAATGAATGATATTCTTCATTCATAGCTGCTTCCTAATGTGGATGGCCTGAAGCTTCTGCAAAAATGTCAGGATCATGATTTACTGGAGCTTGAGCCAGTAAAGAAGAGGCTCTTTCAAACTGAGAACGTGTACGTCGCTGATCTGTAGGATCACCGGCAAGATCAC
>APFE031535071.1:161862-209488 GCA_000404065.3 Pinus taeda | reverse complement strand
GCCTAAAGACCAGTTTCCTCTAGAAACCTTATGACCCCAATCACTTCATAACCTTAAGAAGGGTCAAGTATAGGTTGTTCAGTTATGACCATGTGAGGTTGCCTCACATAGAACAATATGCAAATCAAACAAAATGGAAGAGAGGCACATTAGAGGAACCTGTCACGCAAGAAGAACTAAATGAAAGAGCAAGAAGAAATCTCCTTAAGATGGCTGACTTAGAACTTCCTGCACAGGTATTCGCTCTTACAAGCCCTCAAGTGGGAGCAGCTGCCTCATCCTCCACAACACATCAGGAGGCAATCAAAAGTAAAGATCAAGCCTCTAGAAAAGGCAAGGACAAATATATGGAGCAAGAGCAGCCCCTTCAGGAAGAACAGGTACAACAAGAACAGGTACAACAACAAGAATAGGTACAACAAGAACAGGTACAACAACAAGAATAGGTACAACAACAACAACAAGTACAACAACAAGAAAAGGAGCAGCTAGTGAAAAAAGAGCAAACAGCAGAGGCCCCAATGGTCACTGAGCAGCAACCATCACAAATGATGCCTCCTAGGCAAGAATCAAGAGCTGAAGCTTCAGTCCTCCAAAACCCACAAAGAGAGGACATAACCAGGAAAAGGGACAGAGAGACTCCCCTCACTACATCAACAACTCAAGGGGAAAAGAGGCAAAGATTAAATCCTTTTTCGAAGGAAGAAATGCCAATAGGGAAATCTTCGGGCATGGGCCTACCTAGCATGGAGGCCTCGGCAAGTTCCTTCCAGCCGGAACAAGAGAGGGCAGCAGGAGGAGAAGTTATCTCTTCAAGTCGACAAAGAGGAGGTGAACAGAGCATCAAGCAGTATTTCAAGGACATAAAGAAAAGGAATGAGCCCATAAGGCTACAATTATACAATCATTTGTTGAAAATGGCTCCCACCAACCAGCAAAGACTTATGTCTGCTTATGATGTCCATGAGGGCAAAATGATCATGAGCCATTTCATGCCAGCCATGCAGCAACCACAGTCAGCTGTAGATTACATTAGGACCAACCTTGAGGTCCTTGCCAAGGACATCCGCCCGATGGATCAGATTGAATTACACAAGCAAACGGGTGAGATGGTGTATGCCTCCTTGGCAGACAAGACATTGGTGAACTACAGGCTAGAAAATATCTTAAATAATACAACTGCACAACTTGATTTGGAAAGAGCATCCTCTCAAGCAAAGGACAATAGGATCAAAGCGTTGGAGGACATCATAATAGAGCTTGGGCATGATCCTAAGGATGTCAAAGTAGTGCAGGAATTGTTGAAACTAAGGGATGATGATATGGCAGCATTAAGGAAAATGATCAAGATCCTAGCAACTCTTCATCCCCAAACCGAAGAAGTTGCCCAGCTAAGACAGGACAAGGATGCAGCAGCTACGCTGGTAACACTGTATAAACAGCTCATCCAAACACAAGAAAAGTTGGAGGAATCAGAGGTTGCACTTCAGGCAACATTACAACAGAAATAGGCAGGCCAAACTTCACAGCCTCCTCTAGAAATAGTCAATCTGGAAGAAGCTCCTCAAACGACTGCCCCTCCCATTCAGCAGACAGAGCAAGCAGCACCCTCCACCTCAGCACCAACAACAGAGCAGGTTGAAAGTCTTGATATGCAGAAGCTCAGAAATGAAATTCAGGTCTTGGAGGCCCAAATGTCAGAGCTCAATCAAGCCAAAGAAACTTTGGCTAAGCTCAATGAAAAATATGATAAATCCAAGCAAAATGCAGTTGAAAGAGAAAGAGAGGTAAAGGCTCTCAAAAGGAGGATAAATCAGCTAGAAAAAGAGCTCACACTTGACAAAGTAACAACTAAGCTCAAGAGAATCCTATGGTCCAATATTGGCCAATCAATCACAGACCAGTGGGAATACATTGAGGCCATTCATGAGCAAATGGGGCTCATTGGAAAAGCACATAGGGAAATCCAAAGAGCAAGGGCATCTCTAGGAAGTATGCCTGAGGCTGCCACCAGAATGATAAATGTGCTTAATTATAAGAGAAGCTCTCAGCTAGTCAAAATGGGAATTGCCAATAGGACTGAGACCATTTCGATGGTCAAAAGGGTCCTGACACTAAGAAACCTGGTACAGACCTTAGAGAGAAGAAGCCAGGATATGCAGACAGACATTAATAAATTCATGGACAAATTTATAGCATTGCAGAACAGAGGTCTTCCTGGCTTAATGGGCACCTCAGGAAGACTACTTTCCCATGAAAATTATGCCAAGAGGATCAACACCTTTTCTACAAATCAAATTGCAGAAAAGCCCAGCACTTCAGCAGAATCAGGGCCAGCATCAGGACAGACTCTCTACAACAGGGTAGAGAGCTTATTTTTTATCATGAATGAAATCAATCACTTGTTTGATGTGCCTCCAAATTTCTATAAATATACAGAGGCGGATGAGACCATAGAGGCAATCTTAAGACATCAATTGCCCAGACAGGAAGTCTGGAATGGATTAATACAATTACTACTGAACCAGAGCCAGTAATCAAGTTTTTTCCATTGAAATATGTAAGTTGTCATGCATAGGAAAATTTTGATATATCAGCATCTATGAAGAAAAGAGGCTGAGCCAACTCAGCGAAACCATTTGGGCACCACAGCAGCACTGATAGTCACAGGTGACAGGGCCGAAAAGCTATAGGAGGACAGAGCTGCAAAGACACGTCATTCATCAGTTATAACAAAGCGTTCAACCGACTCAGTGACCTCCAAAGGTCAAAAATCTTCTGACAGAATTAAAGAGCATTTATGTTGTATTGAAAGCTGTAATAACTTCTCATCTGTTTCCTATACGAGTTGGTGAAGATGTTTATTTCTCGGATGACTCAATGCCTGAGATATTTTGTATGAAACACTTCTATATATTCCCCCTCGCATGAGTTTGCAGGGGTTGGTTGTTGTGTATGTCTATTCTATAGTTTCTTTTACTGTAAACTCTCAGAGAAGTAATACAAAAGCCGATGGAATTTCCAAAGCTCTGTGTTGTTTGATGGATTGTGGTGTTTAGCTAAAAGTTATAGGATTCCTGTGTATTTCATGGCACAATAAGTTTTCCCTACAACTCTTTGTTATGTGTTTTGTTATCTTTCATATCTCTTTCATGCTTCTATGCTTTACAGTTAATGGCAAGGAAAAAGAATAGTTCGAGGATTTAATCACAGATTACCCTGAACTCAATCTAAGCTATTTTAAGTGTTTTCTTCAGTTATAGTAATAAAGGTGTAATTCTTAATTGCTACCCTTTCACGCTATATCTTTCACAGTGATTATTGTCTCAGGAATTCAAGTTTGCTCCTGAGGAATATATCTCTTTCTCACACCCCAGCCTAGTGGAAAATTCTTAATTTCTTTTCACTGGTTGTTTACATTTCACCATCATAATTTCAAGTTTGTTTTATGAAGTATTTAAATGGCCCTGTAATTCCAGCTGCTCAAACTCAAGATTTCAAAAACTAGTAGCCACAAACTCCATTGCCCAATGGACTAACATTATCTGCAGATTTCCACTTTAGGTACAGAAAGACATCCTTCCAACCAAACATAAACCAAAACCCTTACTTCATAACTAGCCTAAAAACTCCACAAAATAGAGACAAACCTTAAAGAGAGAGCCCTCTCTGATTACAGTTGGGCTAGAAGCTGTAATCCAAAGATTGGTTAGTGGTTACCCCGGCCGTATTCCCTTGGGAGTTAAAGGGAACAACCTGGGTGTTAACACACCTATCTTTTTAAGCAACTTTAAGACTAATAACAACGCCTCATACTCTCCTATGTTGTTTTTACACAAAAAATTCAGTTTATAAGAGTAACCTTGAGCCTGATTAGTTGTTGGATTATATAACCAGATTCCTGCCCCTGATCCTGTTTTACCACATGAGCCATCGAATGTCATATTCCACAGAGGTTCCATTTCATAGTTTTGTTGCATAATGGGTACTTGAGTGTTATGTTTTTCATCAGATTCATTTTCTGCTTGTTTTACCTGAGTATCTATGTCTCCAGTATTGTCATTATACAAAATGAAGGAATCAAGATCAGTTTGGACTGAGTAGAGGGGATAATTGTCTAGCCTTTCTTGACTACTCACCATGTACTTAATTAATGTTTCTCTATATAGTCTCCTTGATTGACCAAATACTGTTATTGTGGCAAATGTCATATCCATTTGAAGTGTTCCTTACAACTTAGCCCCCCAAGACCATGACAACAACATACCATACTTAGGCGGGATATCTGCTACTACAATGTCCATCACTAAAATTTTGGCTGGTATCTGGGCTAGCATGACACAAAGGTCCTTAATTAGACCTAGACATATAACCTTGTTGGAGTCAAAAGAATATAGATCTTTATATGGTCTAGTGATTTCCAATCCAAGTTTCTCCATAACAATTTTTGGCATGATATTACGTGATGCACCTAAATCTAACATGGCATTGTTAAGGATCTTATCATGAATATTAAGACTGACATAAAATGGAGGGATGCCTCCTTGAGGTTTTCCATCCACCTCTAGTCCAAACAAGAGTTCAGGCTGGTCATCACTTAAATTCACTGTATATGTGTTTTCGCCTACATTGAGTTCTTTGAAAACTTGAGACCTATAAACATTCTTGTTCACCAATTCAGTAAGGGGAATAGAGATCTTGAGTTTTGCTATTTCATTCTCAATACTGAAGGGTGCTTGAGTTTTTAGCAAGTTTGAGAAATCTCTTTTATCAGCTATGGTCCTTGTTATTAGCTCAACTTGTTTACTTGTAGTAGGCATTTTAGTTTGGACAGCTTTTGTCGAGACATCAATCGTTTTCTTGGTAATATTTTTTGTATTTCTCTTTTCTGCATTGTTGTCATTTCTTTTTGAGCTTTTAGCTATTTTTTTAGGATCAGATTCTAAAGTTTTCTTTCCAGAATTGTTTAGATCTTTTTTGTTGGAGTTATCATTGTTTTTCTTTCTCCTGAGATTATATTGTCTATGGACTTCTAATATATCATTTTCAAAACCATGTTTATAGTCATCAGATTCTTCAAATTCTAGTTCCATTTGAGTTAATAAAAATAATTCGGTCTTCTTGTGTAAGAAAAACTTAATCATCTTCATTAGTTCCCATCAAATTTATCTGATTTTCCTCAACTTCTTCTATCACCTCCCTGCCTTCCTCTGCATAATTTTCTTGAAATTGAGGCCTAATTTCTTGATCTTGGCCTCTTTTATCTCTTTGTCTGATTTGTGATTGTTTCTCCTAGGGTTTGGATTTTGATTCTGTTGGGCAGGTGTTCCCTAGGAACATTTCTATCATTTATACTAATTCTCTCCATCATCCTTTCCATATTTCTTACCAAGGAATCAATTTTGGCTTCTGCAGCAAAAGTTGAAGCTTCTTCTTTAAAAGTCACTTGTCTTTCAGTTCTCATCCTAGCTCTTTTAGCTTGTAAATTGACCTCTACACTCACAGCATCTTTTTTCATTGCTTCTAATGTTGAAGAATTTCTTTCCCTAAGATGGTATGACATATCTGCGTCAAAACCGTGTGGGAGTTTTATCAAGGCTAAATCCTGGGGTGGTTGAGATTTACAGGTATTGCATTATAGGTATTGTTGAATCTAGCACAATAATCATATAAGCTTTCACCTACCTCCCTTTTAATATTTTCATATTCTTATAGAATTTGAAAGGGTTCTTCTTGACTTCCTATCTATTAATGAAATTTTGATGAAATGCAAGGAGATCAGGTAAGGATTTGAACCATTTTCTGACTTCTCCTCCTAAAATTTGAGTGAACATTCTGAGCTTAATACTTTCATCATCTACCTCTTGTAGGTCAAAACATTCATTCATTCTATCCACATGTTGTTGGGCTATTAAAGGACCTGTCCCATAAAATAATACAATTTTGGATTGATAGTCTTGTGGCATATTGGCCAATGGTGTAGGTAGCACCAAAGGAGCATATCTGGCAGCCATGATTAGTGGTGGTGGTGGAGGGCCACTTGAAGGAAGTTGAACATTGGATGGAGTAGGTTGAACAGTGGATGGATTTGGACTAGTGCTAGGTAGGAATGAGAGTATGGGAATCTGAGCAACCTTATGTTGAAGAATGAAAGAAGGGGTGGGAGTTATCGAGGTAGTAGGACTTGGTGATTGAATATATGCCGGTGGAGATGTGGAGGAAGTTGCAAGGTTTAAAGCACTTAACTCTACTAGTTGTCGAAGGTAAGCATCATCAATTTCTGAGGTGAGGTCTATCACTAGATCTTATAGTGTATCAAAATGTTGAAGAGTTGAAGATTTGATTCAGTCTCGGAAAGAGATACTCTTATAGGACTTCCTTGCCAAGTTGATGGATCAAAGATAGTGTAATATTTCCAATTTTCTGATTTAGTTCTGAATAAAACTTGTTCAAAGTGAGAATCAAAATGGATACCTTGTAATGTAACAAAATTTTGAGGGAGGGAATTTTCTCCATGAAGAACCCTATTGCTAGTCTAACTCTCAGTTCTTGGGGTTTTTCTCAAAATCTTCTCAGGGTTATCCACTATAGCAGGAGGATTTAGATCTAGGTGAGATCTGGTAGATATTCTTTTGGGAGCCAAAATTTAGATTTGAATCAGACGCAAACTGATTACATGCAAAAACAGGAAAAACCAATCTTGGGAGTTATTCACTATCATACAAATCTATTTAACTAGGTACTCTGAATTTGAATAAAAGGACTTTTTTTCAATGTCCCCAATATGGTTGCCACTATGTTATCATTTTGTGATTTTGAAGATTGGCAAGAAAAAAGTCACAAAGGACACATCAAACCACTTATGAGTCTAGAACCTAGCCTTCCTACACTCAGAGGGGGCTCTCTCTATGTAATTATAATTTAACTTTGTTTTTAGTGCTATAATGTTTTAGGCTAGATATTAAAAATAAAATATTTGTTTGTTTGTTTGTTCATTTGGTTGGGGAAAAGGTCATTTTCTTAATATTTTCCATTGGGCTATGGAGTCACAGACTGGTTGGTAGCATCAATATTTACAGAGGGTTTGCAGGGCAAGCTAACTATCCTCACTATATCTTTTTAAAGCGGAATGATAAATGGAATGACAGATAATGATATCAGTTAGGATTATAAAGAATTTAAGTATTTTGTAATCGTACATCAGAAGAAAACACAAATATTGTAAGTACAGATAACATTAAGGTGCTCCAACAACATATCTTAAACTATAATTTAAATTTTACAATGAAAAGTGAAAATTCATGGGTAAGTGAATAGAAATACATTAAACATAGAGAGAAAAACATCATCAGGTCAAAACAGATCAAGTATCCTGCAAACTGTCCTTATATTGATGCTCCAACTTAAAATTACAATACTCCAAATAGAAAAATAGTTCATATGACTAGGGTCCAACCCATAATACTCCAAATGCATGGAGTATTTAAACAAAAACTACAACGATTTACCTTGTACACTTGGTGATCCATTATTTATTACAATGAAGGAAAAATTGACTAATGTAGCTAAAGAGTAGCCACGCTGAGAAGACTGGGACATATGTCCCTCCTTTTCTGGAATGTTGTTGCTTGAAGTGTTACTTGGACTAAAGTGGTTTTGATGACGTGGTTGGTGTTGACTCAAACCTGTATGAAAACTCTAGTCATCCTTATCTCGTTCTTCCTAGTAGTCACATAAGTCACTCCACTCTTCCTCTTCAGGGATCTTGATTTTGATTAATCTTCAGTACACCTCATCAGCATCAATGTATTTGGAAAATGAATAATTGACCAAAAATACATGCTTCAGCTCATGTTGAATGTAAATCTGATTTTTGATTGCCTCTAGTAAAGCTTTACCTGTTATGTTGCCTTTGATGTTTGATAGATTTGCAGTATTTGTGGCTATGCCTTGAAGCTTCTGGACATAATCTCCTTTGTCCATGAGTTTGTCGTTTATAAAAAATAGAGAGGTAAGACCCTTTTGGTGCAGAGGTTGCATTCTGTTAAAAAACCTGTTTACTGTCAATTCTAAAACTTGGCACTTTTCTTTCAGCTGCACATTTAAATTCTTCTTTGTCAGCAACTTCTTAACTTGTAGTATGGTCTCTGTCCTGTCTACCACTCCCAAGTCTTCCAGCTCATATTTGTTTCTTGCATTCAGGAACTTGATAATTTTGTTTGTTGTCTCTGGTATATCTCCCAATTCTGTGTTGGTGGCTGAAATGGCTTCTTTGGCTTTTTCTAGCAACTCTTTCGACTCAAAAATAATTTGGATGCTAGGCCAAATTTCATTCATTTGATCTATGATATTGTGCCAAATGATTTCCTTAAAGCTCCCTAGAGTATTCCTAATGGAGGATTCTTTTTCTGACTTCTAAATCCTCTCAATCAGTGCATTTTCTCTCTGTGTCTCTACCAAGCAGTTATCTTTAGCCATTTTAATATGATCTTGTAAAAAACTAACTTGGGATTCCAGCCTTTTAATTTCTTAATTTTGCAGATTCATATCCTCCATGGACCTTACCAACTATTTTGTACTACTTCTTTCTCTAGTTGTTGTACCTGTTGGAGCAGTTATGGGGAGGGCTATGAGAGGAAGGGTCTCCATTTTGGTGATAGCCATATGTGCTACTTTTTTTTCCTGCACCATCTTTTCCATCTCTGTCTCTATCTGTTTTATTTGGATGGAATTTTCTACTATTAGTTTCATAATTTCATATTTTATGCTCTTTGTTTTCCCTATTTCCTTTTTCAGTGGGTCATGTGTAGCAAGAAACTTGAGTTTCTTCTTCAGAGTTGCAATGTCTAGCTCTTTCTTCTTTATCACTTCTTTAGCTGCCTTGGTATCTGAGGGGTCATACCCAATTCTTATTATTAAGTCTTCCAAAGAATTAATCTTGGTGTCCTTTGATAATGGTGAAATTTTCTCCATCTTCAATTGAGACTGACCATTTGAAAGTGTTACCTACATTTTAAACAAGTTCATGGAAGTGCTAGTCAAAGTAGATGAGATCATTTCACCTATTTTCTTGTGCATCTCCAGCTGATCAATTGGATGCACATCTTTGACATCAAACTCAAATGAAGTCTTCTTGTAGTCTGCTGGAGTTTTAGGCTTTGATGTTTTTTCCTCCAAAAATTACATGTGCATCTTTCCCTTCTCTCAGTCAAAGGAAGAGAGAAGTCTACCGTGTACAGTTGCACTATACTTCCAAAACTGAGCATAAGTGCTCTTCTTGAGCATTTCATTCTTAATTTTGATTTCCCTGAAGGTATCAAATACAGTTTATTCTTTCTCCTTAGTCACTTTTGTAGATCAGGACACTTGGAAATTTTGTTTTGTTTCTGCAGTTGGAGTAGAAGGAAATGATTGTCCTTCAGCTAGTGAAGAATCTGGAATATCAATTATCTCGATCAATGTTTGTGGTGGTGATCCTTTATCTATACCCATGTGTTGTTTTCTGGCTTTCTTTCTGTACTTCAATCAAAACTCTTTTATGGACATATCAGTTCCCGGTGACTGTTCTTCTGTGGAAATTTTCCCTATTATTCCTTGCTCTGGCTTTTTTCCCTTTTCAAACCTTTCTTCAGTAGTTTGTTTCTCCTGTGGCCTTAGGGTTTATGCACTGGATGAGGAGATTACCTACTCCTTGACCTCCTATAATGTATCTGGCACCCACTCTATTTGATTCATGTATTTTTTTATTTCAAGTCTTTGAGTGTGGATGTAGGCAGTGGATTTATTTTCCACCCTCTTCTTAGAAATAATTGCCCAAGGGTCATAAGACCAAGAGAAGCTATGGGTGAAATTCATCTCTCTTAGTCTTTTATCTGCCTCTTCTCCTGTAGCTCTGCTATTGCAAATGAAGGGACCAATTTGGGACTTGATCCTGAATTGGGATTTCTTCTTGGCTATTACAAAATACATCTCATCTACACTGATCATCTGCCTAATATACTCTACTGCAAAGATCCTCATGGGGAGGAACTTTGGCAGCTTGTAGTGGGCCAATTCACAACCATACACTCTTATTTTAATGTAGTTTTGGTACAAGTACCAATCACCAGTTCTGGCTTGATAAGACACCTACATAATTATTTTTATGTCTTCACTTATCCTTGGTTCTATCGTTCCACTGAGGAGGCTCATTGTTGGGTGTACAAACATTTCCACAAATGTCTTGTATCTGAAATCCTTTTGATCTTTCATAACCAAGGTTGTCCAAAATATCATTGATTGAGGCTCACCTTCATCATTCATTTTGCTCAATGAAAACTGAAACCTGTTTGCCTGAAAATACACAAACATGTAAACCAACACTGAGGAATAATGAAAAACTTCTTTTGTGAAAAACTTGACAAGTTGTTCATGAATTACATTTGCTAGAAACTGGCTAAAGTTGAAAATGATTAAGGGCCTAGATTCAGTGGAGAGGATAGATAAGAAAGCTATAATAGCTTCATTAAGACAATGATCAAAATAATAGCCAAGTAGGTAGGAGAGGACTGAGGCAATATGTCTAGTTTTATCAAGGAAAATAGAGGAGGAATAAGGAGGGTTTTTGCCTTGATGAGGTGTGTTCTCGACCATGAAAAGCTTTAATGTTTTAGCTCTTTTGGAGAAATCCAGTTTTTGGTACATTTCAATCAAAACTTTATGTGAAAAAGGAACATCTCCTTCAATAACTGGGGCCTGCATCATCTGCACGATTGATTGAGCATCATTTTTGAATAAAATATGTCATGTTGGGGTCATCACTACTCTTTGTTGTGGGTTGTAACATTAATGGCACTTCCTAATTAGTTCTGGACAACTCTATGTTTTAGGGAAGATATATAAAGGTAGGTTGGTGTCCCACAGGCCTATGCCATCCATTTCCTCCATGAATTTTTCCTCCCACCAGCAATATACATTAAATAGATCAAATTCTGAGAGGGTTTCATGGATCTTGAAATCCCTGTCAGCCAATGGTAAATGATCGAAATCTAGTGGTGGGTGCACCATTGGGTTGAATATTTCCAGTTCTTTTTGCTTAGGTGTCGTTGTTGTCTAATCTGTAACAGAAAAGGATGAAAGAAGTGGGATTTCTAGTGAGGGAGAAAGAAAGGGATTTGAATAGAAATGGGATTCAAGAATAGGAATTAATAATCAATGTAGGGATTGATGATCACTGCTTGAATTGAGGATCACTGTAGGAATTGCGTAGTCTTGGACTGTGTTGCTATTCTCTTTCTATGCTTTGCGTTCTCTGCAATAGATGAATGGAGAGGGATGAAGCACTTGCAAATGAGCTATAACGTTTAAAGTTTGAACTCGGTGTGGCTTTGGTGATTTTATGATTTGAAATCAGGCCATTGGATTGGCTTAATTTGGTGCGGGTCCATTGGCTAACAACCGAACCTCATTTATGTCTCAATGACAGGAATAGGGAGAGCACGAGAACGGTGCAAGGGGTGGGGGGGGGGTGAAAAGAGACGTGGGCCATTCGATTAGGTAGAGTGAGCGGAGATGAGGGAAAATATGGTGGGTAGGTTAACAATGACGTGACAGGTGAGTGCATGGTGGGGTCGGGTTATGAATGGGGCGCGGACCATAGGAATATGAAAGGGTAAATGAATAAGATTTAAAAGGGGGGGGGCGGGGGGGGAGAGGGGATGATTATTAAAGTGCCATAAGCCCCTTTTCCTTATAAATCTTGCTATCCGACCTTAGAAAGATCAAATTTTCTTCGAACCTTAGGAAATATCTTCCCATTTTTAAGAAGTTCCTATGATACCCCTTCCTTATTCTCTGATTCTACCTACCCTTACTTTCTATCCTAGCATTTTTTGTTCTTTCATTGTTTTTTTTACTTTTTCATCTCTTTTCTTTTAAGATCTAACCTACTCTCTCATTTATTTCTCCTCTTTCGTCCAGATTAAACAGTTGGATCAAATTCCATTTCTACCTAGCTACTGATTTGCCAAGATTTAAATATTTGGCAACTCTTTATTTTCTAACCTATCAACATAAGTTGATATTTGTTCAATCATGCTTAAACTGTATGATTTGAAAAATCTTTGGGGCTTTCATTTTCTTCTTATTTATCTCTTCTTCTTTTTTATATACCCTCTTTTCATTTCTTTTTCCTCATTTTTTTAATCAAATCAATTGAAAATTGAAACCTATGGATAATTTGAAACCTGCAAACTGTGAAATGCTTAATCACCTTGAGATCCTATAAATTATATGACCCTAATAGGAATGACTGGAGGGTCTCAGTCACATGGAGGTCTTTTCCTGGGAGTGACTGGGGTTCTAGTTTATTTAAGAAGAAAGTTATCGTAGGAGTTGAACACATGGAGGGGTTGGTTGGCTCTTGAAGGTTCTGTAGCTCCTGGGGAAGGTCAATTTGGTTCTCTTTATTTGATTCCACTTCCTTAATTATACTTGGGGACTCGAATCCTATCATAGTAACTCCTCGTCACATGTTTACCTTGTTGGACTGGTTAGCTTGGGTAAATGTGGGAGGAGGATGTTACAGAGTGGTAATAGAGCATGGTTCACCCCTTGGACTAGATGGGAAGAATGTGTTTGTCATGCATGGATGTCAGTTGCATATGTGTTCATTATACTTGTGGTCTATATGTTTGTTATGTATGCATCGTAGTGGTCATTTTTGTAGTTTTGTTGTCACGAATAAGTTGAAGGTGTTGTTATTGGGATGTGTTTTTGTGAATGCATGTCGGTCAAATATACATTTTTTGTGTATGATTTTTGTATATGTGGATGTATTCGTGCATTGTCATGATTATAGTTTCCATGCATGAGGTCATGGTATACAATTAGTATGGTCATGCATGGCAATTGGATGATCAATCACATGAAGATATTGTCATGGGAGTGACTAGGGTTCTAGTTCAGTTAAGAAGCAAGTTCTCTTAGGGGTTGAACACCTACAGGGGTTGGTTGGCTCATGAAGGTTCTATAGCTCCTGAGGAAGATTAGTTTGGTTTTGTTTAGTCAATTCCACTTCCTTAAATATACTTGGGGATTTGAATAAAATCATAATAACTCTTCTTCACATTTTTACCCTAGTGGACTGGCTAGCTTGGGTAAATGTGGGAGGAGGGCTATTACAGAGTGGTAAAAAAGCATGGTTAACCCCTTGGAATAGATGGGAAGAATGTGTTTGTCATGCATGCATGTCAGTTTCATATGTGTTCATTATTCTTGTGGTCTATATGTTTGTTATGCATGCATGGTAATGGTCATTTCTGTAGTTTTGTTGTCATGAAGAAGTTGAAGGTGTTTTTGTTGGGATGTGTTGTCATGAATGCATGTCGATCAAATATGAATTTGTTGTGTATGATTGTTGTCTAAGTGGATGTATTCGTGCATTTTTGTGGTTATAGTTGTCATGCATGAGATCATGGTATGCAATTGGTATGTTCATGCATGGTAACCATATGATGATTGAGATGATTTTTATATATTGCTATGATTATGTTTATACATGTATTATTTCTAATCTAGTTGACCTTGTAGTCGTGCAATCCTCCCCTGAACTATACTGAGGTATGTTGAGTATGTTTATAATTTGGTTTAGATGACATAGTATACTTACATGAAGAAGATCAAAGATGACTAGAAATATGGTAGACAACAATTCATGAGACTCTCCCTATAGTTCAGATGAGCAACATGGTGATGGGCACTCTCCTAACATAGAAAATAAATTGATAAGTATGAAGGAAAAAATAAGAAGTTGCAAAGGAGATAATGACAGAATCATTCAGGAATAAGAGAAATAAGAAGAGGTTAATGCATTTATCCTTCATATTTTGTCAGGTCTACAGAGACAGGCACCACTTAGGATCAACCATGGGCAAGAGGATAGGACTAATGGGAAATATGGCCATAGGTATCATGGTGGGCATAGGTCAGATAAAGATGAAAAAATTAAATATGTAAGGTTCTTGGACACACCTAATAGGAGAGGTGATGGACACAGGTTCTATTCTAGTTATGGTTCTGATAGGTACCATGTTCATCATTGTTATTATCCTTATAGGTGCAATGATAGGGGAAATTTTCCAGATGAGTTCAAGAAAGCAAAGCCACCTACCTTTGATGGAGATTCAAAGAAACTGAAATATGCAGAGGCATGGTTTCTTGGGATGAAGATTTTTTTTGAGTTGCATTATTACACAAAGAACATGAAGGCCAAAATAGTTGTCGTTAGCCTCAAAGGGAAAGCATACATCTGGTGGGAAGATGTGAAGCGTGTTAGAGACATTATGACTAAAGAGTTGAGTTGGCATGAATTCAAGATACTTTTAAGGAAGAAATAGTTGTCAGATAGGTACTATGAAAGTAAATATAAGGAGTTATATCAACTAAAGATGGGATCAATGATGCATGAGGAGTATACAACCAAGTTCCTAGAGTTTTTAAGGTATGTACCATATATTAAGGATGAGAAAGCCAAAGTTTAGACATTTTTCAGTCAATTACCATTAGCATTTAGAGATCAGACCGAGTATGATGAGCCTTGGTCACTTGAAGAAGTCATTGGTAAGTTGAAGCATTTTTATGAGAAATAAAAGTGCAATACAGAGTCTCAAAAAGGTTGGAAAGGGAAAGACAAGGCTAAAGGTAAATTGTATCCGAAAAGGACAAGACCCCAAGATGCAGGTGAAAAAGAGAATGTTTTTCCTTACAAGAAGTTTAATGTAGTTGGATGGGGACATGGGTCAGAGCTTGGAGGGAAACATAATAAATGTGATGGTATGGGGCAATTTCATTGTTGGATATGTGGCAAGGAGCATCTCAAGAGATATTTTCTAAAGTATCATGGTGGTAGGCCTCACATTTACAGTGCACAGGAGGCACAGACAATTGACAATGTTAGGAAGAGAATTCCATGGATCTATGAAGCATTGGAGAATAGACAGGTGGATCACCAGGTTATCTATTATCGAGATGGATGGTAATCTTTGTGATCAAGTTGTTTATGTTGTGATTGACTGTGGATCTAATTATAGTTATGTTAATCATGACATGTTGGATAAGTGTGGTTTAAATAAATAAGTGTATGCAAAATCTTGATTAGTGCAGTTGGCTACAGGTACAAAGAAAAGAGTTCATAATTGGGTGAGAGCTTGTGCACTTGAGTTGAATGGTATGCCTACATCAGTGCTTTTGAATGTGCTTCCATTGGGATCATATAGTATTCTTTTGGGTATGGACTGGTTGTATCTTCATAGGACCAAGGTGCACTGTTATGAAAAGGCTATTGAATTCTTGGATTGCAATGGAGAACAAAGGATCTTGTAGGGTAAGAAGAAAGCTACATCAGTTAGAATGGTCACAACTATGTAAGCGAACAACAGTCGTACAAAAGGGTGTGTGTTATTTGCAATGCATATTTCTAGTGACAAGGGTAAGGGTGTTGAGGATGCAAAGGTATTGAGAAGGTTCCCAGTTTTACAACAGTTTCATGATGTATTTCCCGCAGATATTTCAAAGTTGCTAACTCATAGGGAAGTGGACTTTTCCATTAAGTTAGTACCAGGGGAAACACCAACATCAAAGGCACCATACAGGATAAGCACACCAGATTTAGTAGAGTTGAAGTTGCTATTGAAGTAGATGCTTGACAAGGGATACATAGGCTAAGTGTATCGCTTTGGGGTGCACCAATATTGTTTGTGAAGAAGAAGGATGGTATTATCAGATTATGCATTGATTACAGGTAGCTGAACAAGGTAACCATCAGGAATAGGTATATGTTGTTGAGGATTGATGATCTGCCTGACCAATTGACGGGAGAAGAAATGTACTCAAAGATTGATTTGAGATGAGGATACCATCAAGTATGCATCAAAGAAGAAGATATTTACAAGACTACTTTCTAGACTAGGTATGGGTACTATGAGTTTTTTGTAGTTCCATTTAGTCTAAATAATGCTCCAACTACTTTTATGTTCTTGATGAATAGCGTGTTGCGTCCTTATCTGGAAAATTTTATTATTGTGTTCATTGATGATATATTGATATATTCTAACAATGAGGAAGAGCATGAAAAACATTTAGTGGCAGTACTGAGGATGCTAAGAGAGAATCAGTTGTATTTCAAGCTTAGAAAATGCAAGTTATTTTAGACAGAGGTACAATACTTGGGGCATGTTGTTTCCAAGTAAGGCATAGCAATGAATCCAAAAAATATAAGAGATATCATGGGATGGGAAAATCCTAGGAATATGGATGAGGTAAGGTCATTCAAGGGATTAGCATGTTACTATAGGAGGTTCATCGAGAAATTCTCACGCATTGCATATTCTATTACATAATTGCAAAGAAAAGGTAAGAGGTTTGAATGGACACAGGAATGTGCAGCCAATTTTGAGCAGTTGAAGTAGTTGTTGACAAATGCTCCAGTTATTATTATTACAGATCCAGATAAAGAGTTCCTGGTGTGTACAAATTCTTGCAAAATAGGACTTGGTGGAGTCCTTATGTAGGAGGGACAGGTGGTATGTTATGAATCAAGGAAACTTAATGAGAATGAGCAGAATTATGTGACACATGATCTTGAGTTGGCAGCAATCATCCATGCTTTAAATATGTGGAGGCACTATCTTCTTGGAAAGAGGTTTGTCCTAATGAGTGATCACATTGGATTGAGATACTTGTTTGACCAACTGAATCTGGATTCTTGGATGCTATATGGTTGGCCACGATCAATGAGTTCGACTTTGAGATTAGATATACTAAGGGAAAGGAGAACAGGGTTGAAAATTCTCTTAGCAGAAGAATGTAGGTAAATCACATAGTAGTTATGAGTTCTTATTAGATAGATCTATAGGATCCGATCTTACAGGAAGGTTAGTAGGATGACAGGTACATGGATCTTATGCACAGGTTACAACAGGGTACATGTGATCAGATTTAGGGACATGATATATGTACCAAACAACAGTAAGCTCAAGAATCTTATCTTGAGGGAATTCCATGCTAAATCGTATTTAGGTCACCTAAGATATTAGAATATATTGACAGCGATGAATAAGCTCTATTATTGGTCGAATCAAAAGAAGGAAGTGGTAGTATTTGTGGTGATATGCTTGAATTGTCAACATATAAAACAATAGTGTAAGCATCCAAGTGCTTTACTACAACCAATTCTGATTCCAATGTGGGAATGGGAGGTAATTTCCATGAATTTTATTATTTTCTTGTTGAGGACATCTAGACAAAATGATTCCATCATGGTTGTGGTGGACAGGTTGAAAAAGGTAGTACTTTTCATTCTAGTGAAGTCTATTTATTCATCTAGTGATGTAGTAGAAGTCTTCATCAGATATATAGTAAGGTGCATGGTGTTCTGAACAATATTGTGTTGGAGCAGTGGTCCCTTTTGAAGAAACTCTCTTTGGTGCCATGGTAACAATGATTTCTAGAGAGAAGTGCTTCACAAGTGTGGTACCCGTGGGACAAAAATGACACTCATGGAAAGCAAACATTAGCTCTTGCAAATCTACCTTCAAAGAATGATCAAGCAAAAAACCAAACAATTGATGAGAGGGATTGCACCATTTTCATCAACAAGAAAGGGATACTAGTTGTAGCAACTGTGCACTGCGCAATCCTAATATCCAAGGGTGAAACTTGAGGCTTGAGGCTGCACAATTTGTAGTTCAGCCTGGGTAGAGACTGTGCATTGTGCAATATTAGTGGCCAAGGTGGTACGATGAGCCCTGAAACTACACAATTCATAGTTGGTCTAGTCTATACTATATATTGTATAGTTGCAAAGGCCAAGCTGTCGGCTTGAGCCTTAGTATTGTGTAATGCCCAGCCAGGCAAGGAAAAATCTGGCTAAGGAAAATGCAGATCTGCCTAGTGGAAGTGTTAAAAATAAGCAGAAGTAAGTAATGATTGTGATATTGGGTGCATATCTGACTAGGTATGAGTGAATAAATGTAGATCAATTGCATAAACTAAACAAAAAAAAGGAAAATGAAGTATGTGAAGATATTCTCCGCAACAACGACCATTAGTGTGAAAACAAGAAAACCAATGAGACACTTGTGGAAGGAAAACGAAAACTTAGAACAAAACTTCTACATGCTAAAATAATTTGAAACACTAGCAACTATGAAGAGAAATAAGTAAAATAATGACAAGTGAAATGACAAAAAATGACAAAAGATGACAAGTGAAACGATAAAAAATTACAAAAGACGATAAATGTAAAACTCACTCGGAAAAATGACAGTGACCATGTCGAAGGCTCCTTGATCTCCTATGGAATGCTATAGATCTAAGATCGAATGTGAAAATGAGCTTTATAGGCATCTATTAAATTGATTTCAGTGAATTAAGGTTTATGACACGCATGCCTAAAATCAATGAAAAAGCGACACTCGGCGGAAGTTTCCAAAAATACTAAGTGTGCCTCCTTTGAGATACTAATAATGGATCCATATTTTTTAGGGATGTTTTTTTCTTTTTTATACTTTTTTTTCTTTTTCAGGGAAACTTTCCATGCACACTACCGGGAAGGACTGTGCAATTTTTGGGAACTGGGCAGCTTTCCGACTTAGTGCATTGCGCAGTTTCTGAGCTCAGTGAGGAATTGCGTAGTTTTTGGGCTCAATACTAGGCTGACTTCCATGATTGTGTAGTTTTTTATCTCAAGGCTAACTTCTAGTATAAGCTACACAATTACAATCATCAAGGCTAAATGCGCCTCAAGGATTGCACAGTTTTTGGAGGCAAGCCCATAACTGTTGTGTGACCAAGTTAGGAGGTTAGCTTGTGACTTAGAAAGATCAACTAAGTGTAACACGAGAAAGACAAGCACACATGAAAAATATAAGTCAATACATAAATACTTGACAAAAATGCAAGAGAAGCTCCTGTGGATAGGAAGAAAGGCTCCAAAATCAAAGCATGGGAAAAATTTTGGAGGGTGGTTGTAGCCGCTACAACACTGATAACGCACTAGTAGAAATCTAGCTCTTTTTATGGATATTTTTTCATGCAAAACAGGTCTAACCCTTTTGGAAGTATTGTTCAGTTCATAGATTATCACAACTTATTCACTTAGCTTGATTTAAAGATATAGTCCCTACTATTCTCTTCATTGGAAACACACATACCAAACCAAGTCAGACTAAGTTGTTTTAATTTTGGATGAGAAGTATATAAGTGCACAAGTAAAATAAAATGTCATATTCCTAGTTTTCATCTATGATGTCACTTCGCTATCAACAAGCCTGGACAATACCCCAACGAAGTCACTTTAGGAACACAAGCATTGCTCCACTGCTATCGAGCCTAGACAATACCCCAACAAAGTTTCTTACTTCACCTCCCTGCATATGAATCCTTTCTCTTCTTTCACCCTTTATTTCATTTTTCATTTTTTTTCATTTTTATTTGTTCAAAGAACTATGCATAGGCACTTAATTATTTCATGGGGGAAGAAGAGAGATCTCGACTTATTGAGAGCTCAAGAGGTTGTCCCTTCAGAGAAGGATATTTGTATACACCTTTGACATACTTGTTAAGGTTTTCCTCCCCTCCTTACTCTACTCGACTTAGTTGACAAGGATTAACCAAAAATTAGAAGACTGATTAGAGTACGCAGTACTAGTTAAAAGTGCAAGCATTGTAATTTCACTATGACTTTCTCTGGAAGGAATTTATTTTCCATCAGAGTATGATTGAATAAAATAAATGCAAGATTCACATAAAGAGGGGGAATAGACATATAACCAAGCTTTGATAGCAGTACAAAACAAGCATTGATAGGAGTACAAATTCCTCTTGGACTTCACCCTCCTTGTATAACAAGCCAAACACAATCTAATGTGGAAGCTATCCTATGACTAAAAGAAAACAAATAGAAGAAAAGAAGAAAATTGGAAAGAAAACGAAAGGAAATCCAATAAATCAAACAAGAAAAGAAAACAACTACTCCTACTCCTACCTAGCAATGAACAGGCGAGACTCACGTGAAATGATACTTCCAATGCTTCCACTGACAAATTGGTTGGCCTACATATGCGATGGAATGCTTGTAAAGAAATACATACAAACATATTAGAAGACAAACAAGGTAAGATAATGAAAACCAAAATGTTTGAATTTTGAAAGAACGCACAGAAAAGAATGAACGAAACGTGCATGGAAGACATTTTACGAAGGAATGGTGGTGTTTAAACACACTGTGAGAAGACATGCAAGAGAAAACTTTCAAACTGCGAAAATAGATCAACATAAAGAAAGAAGAAAACTCTCATTTTGCAACCGCACTTACCATGTACGACTCCTCTAATGAATTAATGATAGGATCACGTGATACACATGGAGGATGAAAAAATTATAAAACATATTGATTTTCAATACTCATGACATAATGATGAGGAGCCTTGAAAGATTCAACACATTTCTCATTGGAAGTGGAACTAACCTTAAGACTACAAGATCTTGACATAACCATCAGCTCGTGCTGAAGTGCCTCGATAGCTTAGGGAAGTTCCAATACCTCAGAATATGGATCATCAAAGATCGGTGGCTAACAGAGATCAAGAGAAGAAGAATCAAGATCAGGATCAAGTGAATCAATGAAAAGATCATGACAACCACGATTAGAAAGTTCAAGATTACAAGAAAGGGCATCCTCATGATATGAAGAATCATAAAGAGGGGATGATGGAAAATGAGAAATTTCACCTTCTATATTTTTAGAAAGATAAGATGAGAGATTGGAAAGATCAGGAAAAGCATATTTTTTCCTCTCCATATTGGATGAAAAACTAACATTCCACGTGTTCTTGGAACGATCGAAAACTGATTCTTCATAATATTTAATAGGGATGACATGATCATGGAAGATGTCAAGATAATGAGGGAGAGGTGTGGAAGGAGAAGAATCATCCTTCATCATAGATTCTTGTTCAACTATGAGCTCCCACACATAGTCATTGTAAATGATATCGCAAGTTGGTTTCTCATTACTAACTCCATCAAAAACTTGATCCTCATCAACATGAAAAGAAGGATTCAAAACAGGTGAACACAACAACTCACAATTCGTAGGATGAAAGGAACCAAAAGATGGAGGATGAGGAGATAAAAATTCATCATAACCAATAGATTCACAATCCAAACCTGCGATGAAACTCTAAGTATGTGGGGTGGGAGAATATGGCAATAGATCAATGGATGAATTATCAAATTACCCCACCTACACCTACAAAATTGGAGTTGTTTGAAGAGAAGGGGAAGGAGGGTCACTTGGAACAACAACTTCATTCGTGGTAGATTTAGAACCTCTAATACCAAGGTATGTTGGGAGAGATTGAAAGATTCAAGCTTGTGCGGATTATCAAAAATGTGAATAAGATATAGAAATCTGTCAACCAAGAAATACCAATCAACATCACCTTCTGGAAATTCGAAGAAAAAATGAATAAAACGATCCTCAAAATCCTGAACAGATTCATCAAGTGCTTTTCGCAAATTTAAAATTTTCTTGCACATAGTTTTACAATCATACATATCAAAGACATAGAACAACTATATGACAAGGTATTCGAAAGAGTGCATGGAGTCATGGGGTACACAATTCTCATACATGCATTATGCTCACAATGGATATTGTGCTTTATGCAGATATCAAGAAAATGTGTGGTGTGCTCAAATAAGGTTCTTTCACCCTCGCCATTGAACTTCAAATTCAACAATTCATCAATAATTCTCGCCGGCAATTTCAAATTTGTGTGTCTAGAAAAACATGTCAGGGTTATGATTTGGGGGGAAGTCATTAAATGAGTGCAGAAATTCAAAACAGACTTCAAGGGCTCATATTGTCATCTGGCCATCCTTCTAGCACCAGAAATGCTGATGATGTTGGACTTGCCAACATTTAGGGGATCTCCCCAATATGAAGTCCCAACTAGACCTCACTCCGTTTGGAGTAGGAGTCCCAGCATTAGGTGGTAATTTTATGCCTTCAATGCAAAAATGTGCAGATTGAAGTACGATAACTTTGGTGAGATAAAGTATGTGACCATGTGGAAATTTAAGTGTGATGCATGAAGTTTTCAACACATGAAGGGAAAAGGAAGTGTGCCCCTTAGAAGCCTTTAATAGAACACAAATTGAAAGGAGCACACAAGCATAATGACATCATAAGCTAACATGCATAATAGTCCACAAGTTAAGGTGAAAAATTAATACAACAACACACATTCAACAAGATTCATACAAATGCAAACAAAATAGTTCATAGAATAAGCATAAGTTAAATAACATACATTGCAAATACAACAAGAATAGTCCTACTATATTCAAAACATATGCATGAAAGTGTGTCGGATCTAAGTTTTATTATAAGTGAAAGTTCCATCCATACATACACCATTGACAAAACACTAGCCTCAATAGTGGAACATTAAATTCAATAACACCTGCTCCTCTAAATAATTATACTCGTTGTATTGAAGTACGATAACTTTGGTGAGAGAAAGTATGTGACCATGTGGAAAGTTAAGTGCGATGCATGAAGGTTCCAACACATGAAGGGAAAAGGAAGTGTGCCCCTTAGAAGCCTTTAATAGAACACAACTTGAAAGGAACACACAAGCATAATGACATCATGAGCTAACATGCAGAATAGTCACAAGTTAAGGTGAAAAATTAATACAACAACACACATTCAACAAGATTCATACAAATGCAAACGAAATAGTTCATAACAATAAGCCTAAGTTAAATAACATACATTGCAAATACAACAAGAATAATCCTACAATATTCAAAACATATGCATGAAAGTGTGTCGGATCTAAGTTTTATTATAAGTGAAAGTTCCATCCATACATACACCATTGACGGAACACTAGCCTCAATAGTGGAACATTGAAGTCAATAACACCTGCTCCTCCAAAGAATTATACTTGCTCTATGGCTACAGAGAAGCCAAGGCTCTTCACAATACTCCCAAGATTCTTATAAGCCTAAGCCTAGCCAAAATCTTGGCTCCCAAAAGCCCGTTACACTAGTTTTGAGGTTCTATTTATAACAAGAGGGGGTGACTCTTCAACGCCCTCTGCAACCTTTGGACTACCCTCATGACTCTTCAACTTATTTACAAAATGACTCATTACATTACATGATGACTCTTCATATTCCAATATTGACACTTGGAATTTCACGTATAACATAATTACAAATAATATTGCAAATTACACTTGTGCCCATATAATAAAAAATACGGTAGAGATAACTTGACAACCTAACAAGACAAAACACTGTGATGCTTGAGTTTGGGGAAAATCTAGCTCAACAACTTCTACTTGATGCTTCATGGTAACATATTGGTGCCAATCTTGATATTGTGTGATGACATTCCAAAATTGTGTGATGGTGTCTGGATGGAAGAGGAATCTAGCCTTGACGGAATCTGGGTACAATGACTTGGAACCAATTTCAAATTCCCTCTGAATCATGAGCCATTTTTCTAATTTGGATAGGACCACTGATGTAGTTATGCATGTTCTATTTGTTTAGCTCCAAATATTCTTTGGCGATAATCTGTCTCAGCTGCTCCAAGTACTTTCAATCTCCTGCCAGACCAGGTCCCTGGGTTTGGCTTTGGTGAGCGAACCAACTGATGGGATCTTGTGTGTTTTCACAAGGACATCCAAACTACTAAACAACCGTACATATGAGGCTTAAATGCTACCAATAAATTAGGTGAGATTCTTGTTTTTCTAAATCAACATTTAAATCCTCGCTCTCTCCATCTCTGCTTGTGGCTTCATTTTCTTCACTAAGTCAAGCAGTGCCCCTTTGTATCACATTGTCCATTCTTGCACACAGGTAATGACATCTTGTATTTTCTTGAGAATTTTAACAAAATATTTGTTCTATAATTGTAGGCCATGAAAACAGACAACTACTTTATGCATAGTCACAAACTCCTCATAGAGGTCCCACATGGTTTATCCAAGTGTTGATGATTCGACAAGTACCAATAAATGAGGCGAGCTGCTTGTTTTTCTAAATCAACATTTAAACCCTCACTCTCTCCATCTCTTCTTGTGGCTTCATTTTCTTCACTAAGTCAAGTAGTGCCCCTTTGTATCACATTGTCCATTCTTGCACACAGGTAATGACATCTTGTATGTTCTTGAGAGTTTTAACAAAATCTTTGTTCTACCATTGTAGGCCATGAAAATAGACAATTGCTTTATGCATAGTCACAAACTCCTCATAGAGGTCCCACATGGTTTATCCAAGTGTTGATAATTCAACGAGTATCGTTGCTATCGTCTCCTACAAGTAAACCTGTGCAGAAAATACATTTTGTGTTGTTACACAGAGTTGTTCTACCTCTTTCCTGGAAGCTTGCAAGTTTTGTGCCAATTTCTCATTCTTGGTCGTCAAATATTAAATTTTTTTATCTTGTTGCACCTGCAAAGGCCAAGTTGGCTTTGGAAATGGCATTTGGATTCTTCATGTAACAACCCTAGTGATAATTCCATGTAACAAAAGTTAAAAAATCATAACCACGAATGATGGGACACTTATTCCAAGTTGAATGTTAGGCAAGACAACCTTGGGGATGTTCATTTGGTTGTTTATGGCTAAGGAAATTGGAAAAGGAAATGGCTAAGGATTTGGAAAGGAAAAATGGAATTTTTACCACATTTATTTATGAAAATAATGAAAATTAGGATAAAAGGGAAATGAAAGGTCACCAGTTGCATGTGAGGAGGAAAATAAAGGAAAATGAAGAAAATAGAGGCCTCATCCATAAAAAGGATTTTGAGGATCAATTGGTAACCTTTTGTCAGTTCAATGTTGGTTCTCTCTATCATTATTCTCTCTCATACTCTTGGATACTTAGAGTTTTTCTTGGAGCACTCTTGGATACTTGGCATGTTGGGTGGAACATGGAAGTCCCATCCCGAGTATGGATTTTGCACCAGTAATGAGAGGTTATTTCTCCTTGTATCTCTATGAGCATTATGATAGATTATATGCGGTTTATATGGTTGTTTTTTCATTGGTATTTATGTCCCTACTATGTTGGTTATGTATGTATTTTATGGTAGCAGTTATGTATGGCTCTCATCATCTTATTACTTGTTATTAAATTACCAATGTATCTATGACCTAATGGATGAAATGGTAGTTAATGTGATAAGGAGACAATGCTTCATAGAGAATCTCAGATAAGTATGAGACCCATATGCTCAGATTTGTTATTTACACCTGTAGGTTGCATATTTACTAAGTGTTTGACAAAATGTCTGTCATGGCCCAATATTGGTTACGTCAAGCCCTTGATCAAGCTTTTTGTTAGAGGCTTTGCCTTGGTGTCATTTAATGTCTTAGAGAGTCTCATCAAGTTCCAGGCATTGGTTTGGACACTATCCCTGAAAAAATGGCTTAAATCTCGCAGTCTCCGGCACAGAAATGGCTAAGAGAGACTTCAAACTCTCCCTTGTAGGCACTGTGGGAGAAACTACAGGTTTAAAGTCACATGAATGCCTTGTCATAGGAGAAAATCTAGGTCTAATTCATTGAAATGCTAGGTTAACTTAGGGGTTTGGCTCTTGGAGTGGTGGATTAGCTCCTAGGGGCCTTGAAGCACCTAAGGGAGGTCTGTAAGGTCTTATTTTGTCAATTACACTTCCTTAAGGTCACATAGGAGGTTGAATCCAATCATAGTAGCCTCTAATCACATGTTTACCCCGGTTGGATGGTTGCTTGGATAGATGTGGGAGGATGATGTTACAGAGTGGTATTATAGCATGGTTCACCACTCGAACTAGATGGGCTATGTGTTGGTCATGCATGCATGTCAGTTGTATGTATGTCTCTCACACTTGCATTCCATATGTTGTTACAATTGCATGGTGTTGATCATTGTTTTGGTGATGTTGTCATGTGGAACTTAGTGTGCTTTTGTGGGATGCATCACTATGATTGTATGACTAGTTATGTGTTGTTATATATCACTTACACGTATTATGTGGTTGCTTGGTTACATTCTTGTATGTTTGGTCATATGTATCATTCCTGTGTATTGGGTTACATGATGCTACATATGAGTTTTGTTCATTTATTATTGATTATATGCGTTATGTGTGGGAATGGCCTGTACTCATGCTTGAGCATTATCCGCATGTAGGCTGGTGTATTGTCTACATTGTGGTTGTGCATGGTCCACATACAACGGTATGGTTTACGTCTTCATGCATAATGTCATGGTATGTATGGCTATGTAATGCCTATGCATTTTCATGTTTGCATGTAGTCAAGTATACCGTGATGTAGTGGATGTTGTCATGCATGAGGTTGTAGTTTGTGTTGTGATAAGGTTATGCATTGATGACTAGACCCTAGCTAGAATGACAATTTCATGGTTATATGATTATGTACTATTTTTATATTGTTATGATTATGTTATGCATGTATCATGTCGATCGGTTGATACTGCAAACAAGGTATCCTCCCCGAGCTATGCTAAGGTATATTAGTTTATTGTGATTTGATTTAGCTAACATGAAATACCTTGCAGGAAGAAACATCAAATGGCTAGCAATATGGTTGACTACATAGACTCTCCCAATGAATCCAAAGAGCAGTATATTGTTGGGAACTCTTCTGATTTGGCGATGACACTAAGAAGCTTAAAGGAAGAGATAAGGAGTTGTAAGGTAGATAATTACATAATCATACAGTCACAGGAAAAGTTAGTAGAGGTAAATGTAGTCATACTTCATAGCTTGTCAAATTTGCAGCGACAAGGACCACTTCGGATCAGTCATGATCAGGAGGAAAATACTAATGGGGCATATGGAAGTAGGCTACATTGAGTCACCAATCAGATAGAGATGACACAATCCGAGATGGCACATTGTTGGACACTCCGGAGAGGAGAAGGGATAGACACAATTATGATTCTAGTTCTGATTTAGATAAGCATTATGTTCGTCACCATTATCATCCTTACAAGAGGAGTGATAGGGGATACTTTCCAGATGAGTTTAAGAAAGAAAATCCACCTACTTTTGATGGAGAGGTAAAGATATCACAGGATGTAGAGGCTTGGTTACTCAGTATGAAGAAGTTCTTGAGGTTGCATGACTACTCAAAGAACATGAAAGCTAGAGTGGCTACTTTCAGTCTTAAAGGTAAAGAAGACATCTAGTGGGAATATGTGAGGAATGTAAAGGACATAAATGAGGAAGATCTAACTTGGCATGAATTTGAGTGGTTATTCAAGAAAAAGTATTTGTCAGAGAGATACTTTGATGATAGGGAAAAAGAATTCTATGAACTAAATATGGGATCCATGACAGATGATGAGTACACCAGTAAGTTCTTGGAACTCTTGAGGTATGTGCCTTACTTCAAGGTGGAGAAGGCTAAGATTCAAAGATTCATTAGTGGACTAGTTGCATTCAAATATAGGATTGAATTCTATGAGCCTAGATCAATGAAGGAGGCCATTCGAAAGCTGAAGCATTGCTATGAATAATCGAGGCACAACATTGAGACTAAGTCAAGTTGGAGAGGTAATGTAAATAATAAAGGAAAATGGGATAAAAAGCGAGCAAGGACACATGGTATAGATAATAAGGAGAATGTTGCCCCATCTAAGAGGTTCAATGCATCAGATAGAGGATAGGGACATCGATCTGAAGAAAAGAATAAGGAATGAGGTTGGAAGCCTATAAAGTGTTGGACATGTGGCAAAGATCATCGCAGGAGAGATTGTCCATAGAATCAAGGTGGTAGGCCTTAGATATACAATGCATAGGAGGCACATATTATTGGAGATGTTAGTCAGAGTATTCTGCATATCTATCCAGCCTTGGATAACAAACAGGAAGAGCATCAGGCATCTATCATCGAGATGGACGGTAAGCTTAGTGATCAAGTTATTTCTATTTTTATTGAACCTAGATCTAATTATAGCTATGTTAGTGCTAACTTGGTGGATAAGTGTGGTTTTAATAAGGAGTTGCATGCAAAGTCTTGGTTAGTGCAACTGGCTACAGGTACAAAGAAGTGATTGCATCATTGGGTAAGAGCTTGCACATTTGACTTAAATGGTATGCGTACAACAACACATTTAAATATATTATCATTGGGTTCATTCAATATGTTATTGGGCATGTATTGGTTGTATCTACATAGAACCAAGGTTGATTGCTATGACAAACCTATTGAACGTGTTGATGAGAATGGAGAACCAAGAGTCTTACAAGGTAAGAAGAAGGCCACATCGATTAGGATGGTGATAGTTATGCACGTAACGCATAGCCGCAGGAAAGGGTGTAAGCTATTCACAGTGCACATTTCCACTGATAAGGGTACGGAGGTTGAGGATGCTGTACCCGATTTTACAATAGTTCAAGGAAGTATTTCCTGAGGACATTACAAAGTTTCCACCTCATAGGGAGGTAGAATTTTCTATTGAGTTAGTGCAAGGGGAAACTCTAGCATTGAAAGCACCTTACGGGATGAGCACACCTAAGTTTGTAGAACTGAAGCTACAGCTGAAGGAAATGTTGGACAAAGGATACATTAGGCCAAGTGTATCACCATGGCGTTCGTCGGTCTCATTTGTGAAGAAGAAAGATGGTACTCTCAGATTATGCATTGATTATAGCCAGTTGAAAAAAGTGACTATCAAGAACAGGTACCCTTTTCCAAGGATTGATGACTTGTTCAATCAGCTAAAGGGAGCGGTAGTGTTCTCAAAGATTGACTTGAGATCCGGATATCATTAGGTACGCATCAAAGAGGAGGACATTTACTAGAATGTGTTCAGGACCAGGTATGGGCATTATGAGTTTGTTGTAGTTCCATTTGGCTTAACTAATGCTCTAGCTACATTCATGTGCTTGATGAATAATGTATTGCATCCATATTTGGATAAGTTTGTTATTGTGTTCATTGATGATATACTGGTATATCCTAAAAACATGTTGAAGCCTCAAAAATCACTGCAAAAAAATGGGAGAAAACCACCCTACGGGGGACTTGAATATCATCCCTTATCTGTTTGGAATAGTGGCTTTGACTGGATATAATGGGACCATATTCCCAACAAAAATGTGGTAGAATGGATAGAGTGTTTATGACCAAAAAATAAGTGATAGATGGGGTGGTTTACAAACTATAATGCATGTGTATGTATATTAATATATCTATTACTTGGGGTTTACTTATGTTTATGCGATCTAGAATAATTGTCCTTAGTGTATCATAATAAAGATTGATCAAACACTTACAGAAATGAAAAGCTTTTAAGATAATTATTTTGATTAAATAGTTAATCAAAATAATTGATGAAACACATATCGCATCAAATAACGTTTAGAAATTGTTCATATATGTATTAAGGATGACAATTCTAGCATGTTCAGAAGTGAATTAATACAGAGCTTCATTAGAAGAGATAAATATAATAAACAATATAAAGAGAAATGACTATAAAATCATAAACAAAAAAAATATACAATCATAAAATTACCCGATGTATATGAATCTGCTCATGAAATAAATAGTTCCCGCCCGGTATTTTTCATTAAGATGGTTTCAAAAGTACAAAAGTGCAAGCTTCCAAAGCCTTGTTTACAAAACTTAAGGACTCTGATCGAGTCGTTCTACTAAGACAAACTTCAAAAGTACAATAGTGCAAGCTTAGACAATTTTTCTTTATAAAATTTGGGGACCCTTTCTTTGTAGACATGAAAGGGTTTATATAATAAAAATAAAGTATAAAAATAGACATTACATGAAAGTTCTAAGGAGGTTTAAGCAAATCTCGTTAAAATGAGTGATAAAAATATAGAAAGAAATTGTTTAAATGACAAGCTCAAGAATGCAATTGTGTTTATTCTTTCGTTCGTTTCTTGAGCTCATAAATATCCATCATTGGCTTAGCTTCAGGAGGCTGACCTGTCCTCATGCATAGTTTTCCTGCATACACTGCGTTTGAAAGCGTAGGAATCATATGGGTGGATGAGTCAACAAGGAAGTGTAGCATTAGCCACTCACTATGTGGCTTCAAAATATATTTCCAATACACTTCCTAATCGAGTTTGGTCAACTTTTTAATTTCTTTAATCTTTGCTTTTGAAGTTTCTTGTAATTTACTTTTGAGGACTTTGATATCAGGGATACTACCAGGTGGGCATACTTGAATCAAGTTAGCATTGTGCAGGTTATCATTGATAGTTTCAATGATGTTATTTGCATCATTGATTTCTCTAGAGATCGCTCTTTCTGCCTGTTTCAATTGAATGTCCCAATCAGTAAAGATGATTTCCTTGTGAGATTCCTCTATTATGGGAAGATCTATTGTTCTCCCTTCTGGAGTATCCTGCCATGTTCTGAATCCCGAGATTTTATCGTCAATATCATTGAAATTCACTCTCATATCGGATGATTGATTCACCATTGAATGACTTGGAATACACATTGGATTGATTATAGATGACTTTTGACAAAATATTTCTTGTTGCCTTGATAATAGAGTGTTTAGCTCCAATGTTTATTTTATAAAATCCTCCACTTTAGGATTTTGCTTCAACTGATCAAGTGAAAACTAGAACCATTGTTTTTGGATATCCTTAATACGTGTCCCTGCCTAATATTGGATCTTTAATTGATCAAATCTCTATTGGAGTTTAGACATTTGTGTCATCATTTGATGATCAATACTTTGTCTTTCCTCTCCTAATTGCTGCTCTAACTGTTGAATTCTCTCTTCTTTTTCTCTGACCAGTTGTTGACCCTCTAATGCTTTGTCAATCATAATAGATGCATAAGCACCTGCAAACTATAAAAATTTTGTCAAATTTTCTAAAGGATCAACTGGAGTATCCTTCCATACTATATCCATAGGTACATCACCAGGAATGATTGTTGATGATGGATCTATTCTTCTCCTCTTCCTTTGTCTTTTTACCATAGCCCGATGTTTGGGACTGTAAAAGACGTCAAGAATAGGGATTCCTCCCTTTTTCAAGAGTATTTCAGGAGAAGGGAATGTTGGGATGATGTCAACTTCCTATGTAGTGACAACTTCATTAGCAGCCCTATCAGTAAACGAGCTTTGTCCAGTGTTATGGGGTGTGCTAAATGTTTTCTCCTTTTCAATGTTTTTTGCCCCTTCTTGTCCTTTAAGTTGTTGATAAAATTGTTTACAAGCTTCATCCAGCTGATTCTTGAAGCGATTTTCATGAGTATGTACTTCAGTGAATTTACCTTCCACTTCAATATTCTTGGAAACATGTTTTGACTTATGTTCTGAATTCCTTTCTAAACTCTTCTTTGAATTCTTCTCTGATCCTTGTTCTAACTTTTGCTCTGAATTTTTCTCTAAACCTTGTTCTGAGCCTTTTATTGAGTCTTGTTTTGAGCCCTGCTCTGAATCCTGCTCCTCTTGGATAATCAATTGAAGGATCCTCAACGGAACGAAAGGGACATTTTGCAGTCTTCTTTCACTATATTGTTGGAATTGAGCTACCCTTTCTCCATTCAGTTTTAACGTGGCCAAATATAAACTTGTGAAAATAGTTCAACAGATTCAAATAGGTTATCATACTCATCATCTTCATGACTGAATTGTCCAATTTTCACTTAGGCAGTGAAATTATGTGAAACTTTGTTAGCGTCAAATTGTCTGCTAGGAATGGTGGCAAGATTCAAACATGTAATATTATAAATTTCAAGCACAACATGCTTGAAATCATTTAGAGCATAAACATCACATTGGATGGAGAATGGAGGCCAAAGAGATTTCTTGGCTTCCTTTAGGGTCTTTGTCAATCCATCCCCTACAGTTTGATAGGAAATCTCCCTAGCCAGTAGTTTATTAGGGACATAAATGGGAGAACATGAGGAGGTGCTAGACTCCCATAGACTCTAACATAGGTAAAAATCTCCTCTCCAAATCATCTTCCTATTGGTATGAAATCAATTTTGGCCTCATCGGAAAATCTTGGGGCTCTTTTGTCAAAAATGGCTTGGTGAATGGGTAGCATAACTCCTTTGCAATTTTTATAGAAATGGGTGTGGAAATTAGATTCACACAGGATTTTATGATATATATGTTTCAGGGTGGGATCTTGAATGGTCCATTTCCAACCCATGGTTGGGAACCTTGTAGTGAAAGAGACCGCATCCATGATATATGCACTCATAAAAAATGGTGGAACTACTCTAGTAGTAACATATCAGTGTTGCCTAAACTCTTAGATTTGGAAGGAAATGTTATTTGAAAGGATAGTTCCCCAATCTATTATAAGAAATTGATTGTTGCCTCAATAAGAGGAACCCATTCAACTGAGAACTTAGCTATATTAGGGTGCCCAGACAGTCTACACATCATAGCTACAATATAATAATAGGGATCGGCGAGAGAATATATAGAGTACATACATGATTTCTCATGCTTATGTTTGTTCAGGTAGGATCTCCATTGTTTAATTGGATCTGATGCTACCTCATTCTCGCTTGCAAAGTGCTCAAGGAAATCTTTGTCACACACCTTCTGTGGGTCATGTATATGGTACATTTTCTTCAAGTCTTTAGTTGTAAAGGACCTGATGACTGTTTTTCTGGAAGTTAAGAATGTCATATTGGGAATGTTAATAGTCTCAATTATCCATTTTACCATATTGTTAAAAGGAAGGATCTTGGGTCAAGCAGTGAACCTATGAAGAAAAGAGCTGGAAGTTTCATAGTTGGAGGCTTGAGAAGAGGAAGTAGTGTCTACTGTTGTCACTCTTTGAATTACCTTAGGCCCTTCACTTTCAAGAAATTGGTACATGGATTTCCACAAAGATGTTCCACTATCTGTTGTGCATGTAGTGTCTGAGAAAAGTGGGGTCATTGTGAAGTCTCCATGGCTTTCTTTCCTTTATTTGTCTTAATCATCCTGTTACACAACTTATTCTCGTGATAAACCTGCAAATTGGAAACATAGAGGATTGAAGAGCAATAGGTCTGAAATGTGGAAGCATTTTATTATACAAGACTTGAAATGATGGGAAGCATAGTTTAAATGCAAACAAATATATATACAATTCATCAAATCATCTGGGGGCTTTAAATCATAAATACCATTATAATTCTGTAATAACTGAAATCATGGCTTCGCATGGTGATTTATTATCTTATTAATGTATTGTAAAAAAATTTCAAATGGTATATAGAACTTGTTTCCATGTGTTCTACCAATACTAGATAGCAATATTATTAAAAAGATTCTTTGGGTATGGAGAGTGCGTGATGCGATGGTTGCAATATCGCAATCAAAGGTTTTGGAGTAGAGGGGAATGGATATAGACATAGGCTTTTTTCAATTGTGAAATCATGAGGACTGATGTGGCACTAGAGTGGGCCCAATTGATGATTATCAAGTGTGGATTTTCCTTTAAGTTATTCATTGTTATAATTTTATTAAAGTCGCGGTTTTTAGCAAGTAATTTTATTGCAATCAGAGGATCGGATGAAAGGAGCGACGAGCCTTTTGCTAATTCACGATCCATCCAGACGCGACATGTTTATAAATTGTGTTAATTTTTTTATCGGATCCAGATGGTTTATCATATATTTCAATTGGAATGGTCCTCAAGTTTTTCATATATCATGTTCATTATAAAATTGCGATGCAGGCAAGTTCCAACATGAAGTAGTTTTTTAACGATACCTAAACTTTTAAGTTTTAAGCATGTTTGGTTCTCGAGGGCTATTCTTTATTTCATCGCAAGTTTCAAAAGGATAAAACGGGGAATTGTTCATTGAGACTTGGAAATGCAATATGTCAGAATTTCTTTGAGGCAGGCTCATTCGAGTTGTTTAGGCCTAATGAATTTGGATTTGTTTATGCAAAAGAATCAAATTTGTCCTTTTAAAACCCTAAACTATTTTATTTTCATATGGTTTTAAATTTTAAAGGGTCCTGATTTATTTATATAATAATTTCCTTAGATATTTATATATAAATAAATGGGGACGGTTGTTGCACAACACAACAATTAGCGATTCAATGGAAGAACCAATTATCTCTAATTTAAAATAATAAAATTTCTAAAACCTTCCTAAGTAAAAATTATTGAGGAAAGGAAGATTATTTTCGAAATATTTAGATAAGTAACATTACTCTGAATATATTAAAAACTCACTTAATCATAATTCCTTTTAAACCCTCTTATAGATGAAAACACTTTTTGTCTATATCAATCCTTAATTGGTTGTAAATATAAAGTAGGGGGATTTTTACAACTTAGCATTTTAATATACTCATTTGTCATAGGTAGAGCCACTACTTCCAGTAAGAATTCATAGCCTGGATAGGGTTACCTTTTAACTATCAATGATTTAGAATCCCATCCATTTAAGAGTGCAGCCTTTAGAGATAATTTCAAAAGTAAATGTGTATTTCAATTTTTCTTTTTTATTTATTTACTTTTCTTTTGACAATTTTTGCATTACATAAAAGCCATTATCCTGGTTTGGTGGCCATAAAGTGACAATGCCATTCACTAGTTGTAATTGAATTGAACAAGTTGTCTCGTGATGAGACCTCTTGTTAAAATAGTCATAAGCCATTACCATGACTTGATATTCAGTGTTGGTAACGTCATTCTATTATGTCCCTACGAACATGGTAAGCAGGCTCATGATGAGACCCCTTACCTTTTAAGGTTAATATATTTTTGAATTACACTCTAAAGAAGGTAAAGTTAATGGATGGGGAGAATCAATGACCTTTAAGAGTTTTGGATGACAATTTTAGAGTTGGAGATGCTTAGCTATAAATAGTCTTTACTTTGTTAAAGATAACTTTTCTTGACTGATAATAGAATAAAAGGATTTTATAAAGTTTGAGGCTTTAAAGAATTTATAACTTCAATGGAAAAAAGAAAATTTCAGATTTTTTATGATACTTATCTAATTTTCAATGTTGCGATCATTTCCTTAAGAATCCCTACTTTCAAAGTGAAAGATCATAAAATGTTTTAAGATATTTTATTGTAAAGCCAAAAGTAATGCTATTTAACATTATTTTCTAACGGAATTAAAAATTTAAATGCAATAATGTTACAATAGAAGATATTATCTTCTAAGAAAAGAATTTTTTCAAAACAAGCCCATTGACAGGAAGAGAATCTCTCTTTCCTGATAAATCTTGCAATGTGAATGTTGATGGACCTATTTGTTCAACAATTTGAAATGGTCCAAGCCACATTTTCTGGAATTTAGTATGCTTTCCTTTTTCCTCATGTGCCTTGTCCCATTTAAGGACGAGATCTCCAATTTGAAAATATTTTGTGGAAACAGAACTTGTATCAAAAGAAGATTTGACTAGCTATTGATGGTGAGCATGTGTAAGCTTGGCTTTTTCTCTTTCTTCTTCTAGTCTAAGAATTTGAGCATTAGGGGAATTTTAAGGTCTAAAATGGACCTCCTAAAAAAATGTACAACCAAAATAAACTTTACAAGAACCAATAGGGTTCAAGATGATGGTGTCAACTATGGGGGATGATTCACCATTTTTGGAGTAAAAAAGTAAAAATAATAAAAAATAATCAAATAATAGAACTACTCTTTCAACTCATATTTTCAACTTATCTCCCTATGGTTTTATTCAAATCTCAAGCTGAAGTACTCATTGGATGCAAAATTTAATTCCTCATCCAAGGGGTACCCATGTTGCATACTTTCGATGGACCCGACTACATGAAAAATGAGAAATACATGAAAAAACATGATTGCAATCACATTTTTCATGTATTTATCATTTTTCGTGTAGTAGAGTCCACCGAAATTATGCAACATGGGTACTCCTTGGATGAGGAATCAAAATCTACATCTAACGAGCATTTCCTCTTGAAATTTAAGTAAACCCATAAGGAGATAAGTTGAAAATACGAGTTGAAAAAATAGTTTTTCCTTTTTTCCCTCTAAAATTTGATGATGTAATCAAATCTTATTTTATTATTTCCACTATTATTTTATAATTTCCTTAGGAATCCCATTTGAGATCTCAAAACTCCCCTAATGACTATCTTAGTTGTAAATAAGAAGAAGGTGTTTCTTTGATAAATTGGACTAGGGCTAATGAGGGAAGAGCTATATTCGAAGGGATGATAGCCTCATTCCCATATACTAGATTGAAGGGAGAAGTGCCTATTGAGGCCTTATGAGTTATTCAATCATAGAGAAAATGTCAAATATTTGTGCCAATTCTTTTAGCTCTAATCAATAATTATTTTAATAATTCTTATGAGGTTCTTATTGGTTGATTCTACTAGACCATTTCCTTGGCGGTACTAGTTAGAAGAGTGATTAAGTTTAAAACCCCTCTTAAGATCAAATTCAATCATATTATTTCCTGAAAAGTAATATGCATTATCAAACATAAGTGCAGTCAGTAAGCCAAATCTAGTAATAATGAACTGATCAATGAATTCAATGATAGCATAAAAATTGGCTACATTTAGTGGAACTGCTTCCACCCACTTAGTAAAACAGTCTGTAGCTATAAGGATATACTTATGTTGCTTTGAAGAATGATGAAAAATCTCACCTATGATGTCCAGTCCCTATTGTTCAAAAGGTTGTTCAATGTTGTTCAATTGTAGAGGTAAGGTTGGTTTTCGTTGTCTTCTAGTAGCAGTCTGACATATTTTACATTTCCTCATGTATTCATGGGTATCCCTGAATAAAGTTGGCCAATAGTACCCTACATGCAAGATCTTATGTGTAGTAGTATCTCCTCCAAAATTTCCACTAGTTGGTCCATCGTGGAGTTCCTGAAAAACTTATGTCCTTCAGACTTTTCTAGGCATCTTAATAATACAAAATCATAATTTCTTCTGAATAACACATCATCAATGATTTCATATTGTTTTTTTTTTAATCTTAAAACCCTTTTCCTTGTGGGATTGAGTTCAAGGGGATCATATCCATTTTTTAAATAGAAAATGAGATCAGCATATTGGGACTCTGAATCGTTTAGGCTTACCTTAGATATATGTACAGTACTACCTGAGTCATCATCTGCTAGTAGGTTGGAAGCTCCTATAAGAAATCTGCAAAACTTTTGTCCTTTGACAATTTTGGCTGGTTTAATGTCAATATCAGATTCTTGCAGGGATGTTACCCAATTTGCCCTCTTTTCCCCTACTACCCTTTGCATAATAAATTGTCTCACTTATGAGAATGGGACTATTATTTTAGTGTGCATTTTTAGGAGAAAAGGCCTAAAGTGATTTACAAATTTAAGGATAGAAAAATATTGCTTCTCTACCTCTAAATAATTTAGTTCAACACCTTGAAAATTAGAACTAAAAAAGGAGATGGGTGCTTCAATTTGTTGATCATTAAGTTGTGTTAGAACATCAACATAAGAAGTTTGAGAAGAAAGAGTAGACAAGATGAAATGATTAGAAAAATTTAGAGTTGTTAAAGATTTAGCATTCATAATGGCTTTTTTTATTAAATCAAAAGCTTCCCTTTCATTATGTCCCCACTTAAAGATTGAATTTTTCTTAATCATTGTTTGTAATGGTAAAACAATTTGGGAAAAGTCAAGGACAAATCCCTTAACAAAATTTATCTGACCTACAAAGGATTGCATAGATTTTTTATTGTGGGGCAAGGAAATTTCAGAAATTTCTTTTATTCTATCAAGATTGATACATATGCCATTTTTGGATACAATAAACCCTAAAAGCTTACCTTCATTTAGAGAAAAATAAGATTTCTTTGGATTTAATGGAATTCCATACTTCTTGCAGAGTTCAAAGATCTGTTTTAGATCATGTAAATGGTTATTTCTCTTCTTGGAATAAACAATTATGTCATCCAAGTAAAAAACAATAGTTCTGTTTATCAGACCCTTAAAAGCTATATCCATAGCTCTTTGAAAGGTTGCCCCTATGTTTATTAAACCAAAAGTCATTTTCTGGTAGCCATAAGTCCCTCATTTAGTTCTGAACGTATTCTTTAACCTATCATCTGGGTGGATCAAGATTTGGTTATGTCCTGAAAATCCATCAAGAAAAGAAATTAGTTTAGAACCAACTATTGATTGCAGTATTTGTTGCATGGTCGGTAATGGGAAATTGTCTTTCTAACAAGATTTATTGAGATTTCTAAAATCTATGCAGAAGTGAATGTCACCATTCTTCTTCCTAATAGGTACTAAGTTTGAAACCCATTTTGAATGCCTAACATGAAGATAATCTTGTCCTCAGGGATTTTATTCAACTCATACTTGATTTGGCTTTCTAGATTGGGGTGAATTTTCCTTAATTTTTGTTTTACTGCCTTGTCTTTGGATATCATGGGAATAATGTGTTGGATGATGGAGGTATCATATGTCTTAAGATCATCGTAGATGCAAGAAAAGATACTTTTTTACTTTTTTAAAAAATGAATAAAGGCTAATCTCTCATGAGGTGGGAGACCAAGTCCTAGATTGATTCTTTGTGGTTTGATATCAGTGCCAAGGTTTACTAGTTCAAACCTTAAGGTTGAAATTTGGAGTTTAGAATTACTAACCTTCTTAAATTTGTCTTTTAGATCATAAAGTTCTTCAAGTTTTACCACATATTTAGGTATGGAATTCTCATTAGATTTATGTTTCAACTAATTATCATGTTCCTTTTCATCAATTATCTTGTCATCATATGATCCTTTAGATGTTAAAATTCTTAGGATAACTTCGTCGTCATTAAACACTCGATAATTGGTGACATTATCAGGAATGGATGGTCGAAAAATTAATTCTATGGAAAACCTATCTGGATTGTAGTCTTCTGATGGTATAATCTTGGATGCTATATTAGCCAGAAGGTCAGCACTTGCATTTTGAAGTCTATGGATAGGGGATATGTTGAATGCTAAAAAATGTGAAGTAAGGTCTTGAACTAATGATTGTAATGTTTTAAATGCCCGGAGAGACAATGAATGGTGTTTCTTACTTATTTGGTA
This sequence comes from Pinus taeda, assembly GCA_000404065.3. Lineage (NCBI taxonomy): Eukaryota > Viridiplantae > Streptophyta > Pinopsida > Pinales > Pinaceae > Pinus > Pinus taeda. The sequence continues at coordinate 170,407 of APFE031535071.1, read as the reverse complement.
ACAATTTCAGAATCTCCAAATACTTGAAGATATTTGATATCAAGATCTATTTCTTTATACAAACCCTGGATCAGTGCCTCATATTCAACAGTATTATTTGTGCATTCAAATTCCAACCTACATGCTAGCATTGTTTTTTCTCTGTCTGGACTAATTAATATACAACTAGCTCATGCACCATCATTGGATTTAGATCCATCAAAATATAATGTCCAAAATAAAGTTTTAACTAATGTTTTATCTACAAGATTTATACATCTAGAATAATTTGTTTCAGAAATGTTCTTAATCTGGGAAGTAACAGAGCTATCCAAAAAAGGTGACTTCTGTGTATTGAAATTTCCTAAAAATGACTCAGCAGAGTAGTTTCCAATGATATTATTGTTAAAAGATATTGGTTCATTTTCATCTTCAAAATCAGTCACTGTATGCTTCAAATGTTTTTCTCGGTCAATTCTGATTTGATTTGGATTTTCATTGTAAGAGAGCCACATGTGAGACCAATCTGTTGCAAAATAGCCTTGAAGTTTCTCAGACCAATCTATGCTAAGAATTAAACCATAAAATTCAGGAATATCGGCAACTAGTATGTCAATTAATTGACAAACCTTTGGATTAGAATAGATTCTAATGCTGACTGAATTCATTTCCCCTAAGACTTCAACTTTTCTTCTATCAAGTTGGTCAATGTGGACTGCAGACTTTTGGGTTGAAACATTTAGTTTCATGCAGACTGATCTTGGCATTATGTTTGAAGATGCTCCTGAGTCTATCAAGCAGTTCTGCATATTTTTATTGAAGATTTCATAAGTCAAGAAGAAAGGGAGAGTGTCTGAGTTAGATTTATCACCAATTAAGATAGCATCAGCGGAATCAATCTTATTTGATGAATCATTGGGAGGCTTACCCATTCCTCTAGAATATTTGGATAACACGGCAGTAGGAAGCAGGGAAGCAAGAATTCAATTCAATTCTTTTAGTAATAGCTTCTACTAATGTTTAAGCTTACTGAGGTCATGAAAAGGGATGTTTTATCTAGCTTTCTTCATGTCCTCCACTATGTTATATTCCATGATATCAACAACTATCAAGGTTTTGGATGAAGATGGGGGTTTAGATGAAGATGGGGTTGGTTGAGGAGATGTAGAAGAAGACTTTTTACCAACAACTTTATCCTTCCTAGTAGAGGTTGAGGGATTTTTCTTTTGGGTTGATTATGTTGAATCAGTAGAGCCTTTACTCCTAGTGCTAATAGGTAAATATTCTTTCTCATATTCATCATCGGAAGCAGGTAGGATAAAATACCACATCCCATGTACTTCGACCAATTCTTCATCTTTAGTTTCATAATCAGATAATGCAGTTTCTTCATCTTCATCTATATCAGACTCATCATTGGATATTGTATTTGGAGGTTGAGGATTAAATGACTAACTCCTCTCGAAGGATCTAAAAGGTTTCTTAGAAGAGGACTTAGCTACCTGTTTCGTAATTTCTACCATCTCATTTGACATGGTTTTAAGGAATTTTTGCAAGCCTTCAAGATCAAAGGGATCTTTATGGGCTTTCTTCTTGGGTCATCCTTAAATGTGACCTTTTTCATCTTTATTTCTTCCTGGGCAGTCTTATTTTCCAATGCAACTATTCTCTTTTCTATTGTTTCCTTCATGTTTTATACTAAAGTAGACTTATTGGCTCTATCCACAAAATCTCTATATTGGAAGGACAAGAAGAAATATACCACTCGATCTGGACATGAACACCAGATGTGGCTGGGATTTTGTTTAGAAATTTATTAAATCTGGGTTTGAAATCTTTGATCTTTTCACCTGACTTAGATTTTAAATTAGAAAGATCATTAATAACGAATGCAATTGCTTGATCATCACCGAATTTAGCTAAGAATTTTTCTTCAAAACATGTCCCATTTAGTAATAGACCCTGGTGGTAATGAAAAATACCATGAACCTGTTGATCCTTGGAGGGTGTAGGGAAATAATCTTACTACACAATCTTCTTCAACTACTCCATTAAGATTAATGGCCAACATATAATTGTGGAGATGCTTTTCAACAGGTAACCCATTATCAGGATTAAATTTTGATATCCATCTTTTAGGATTTTTAGGTGGATCATGGAGAGGTGCTGCGATTTTCATAGCTCCAGGACTATCCCATGGTCTGACTAGTGGTGGTGGTTGTTGTTGTTGTTGTCTTCCTGCCATTATTGGAGTTTGGGAAGAGGTGGATATTGAGGGTGATTGTGTGGAAGAAGAGGTGGGTTGTGTATTAGTGTTAGATGAACTAGCACCATTACTTTAAGAAGAAGGGGTATTAACATGAATGAATGGAGGGAATGAAGGTGTTTCTGGAGGAGAATTTAATAAAACCTCACTAGTATATGTTTGTGACTCAGATTTCTTAGTCTTTTTTCGTAAAAAAGAAAGAGGAAACTCAAATGGAGCAACCCCAAGCTTTTCTCTTTGAGAACGAGTTAGAATCCGAGTAGGTTGTAAACTAGAAGTTACACTTGCTTCATAAGCTTTAGACAACACAAGCTTTTCTGCAGAAATAGAGATTTATGGTAACTTCTTTATTAAAGTCTGGAACTCGGGTGATTCAGAATTAGAATCTGAAGAGGGTGCTTCAAGAAATGTACTAGGAGATTTTGGAGGTGATTTCTCAACTTCTGATCTAGAAATAGGAGTTTTGGATGAAGATATATAAGTTGTAGGTGATCTTGAGGGAGAGTGACTCTTGGAATGGCTCGTTAATTTAGATTGAGTTCTCTTTGTCATTCATAGTCGATGGCCCTCCTTCTAGAACCAAAATGTTGAAGCCTCGAAAATAACTGCAACAGCATGGGAGAAAACCACCCAGTTAGGGACTTGAATACCATCTCTTATCTGTTTGGAATAGTAGCTCCAACTGGATATAATGGGACCAGTTTCCCAAAAAAAAATGTGGTAGAATGGATAGAGTGTTAATGACCAAAAACTAAGTGGATGGGGTGGTTTACAAACTAGAATGCATGTATATTAATCTATCTATTACCCAAGGTTTACTTATGTTTATGCGATTTAGAATAATTGTCCTTAGTGTATGATAATAAAGATTGATCAAACACTTACAAAAATGAAAATACCTTAAGATAATTACTTTTATTAAATAATTAATATGGTTTGAAAAGTACAAAAGTGCAAGCTTCCAAAGCCTTCTTTACAAAACTTCAGGACTCTGATCTGGTCATTCTACTAAGACAAACTTCAAAAGTACAATAGTGTAAGCTTCCAAAGTTTTTATTTATAAAATTTGGTGACCCTTTCTCTATAGACATGAAAGGGTTTATATAATAAAAATAAAGTATAAAAATAGACATTACATGAAAGTTCTGAGGAGGTTAAAACAACTCTCGTTAAAATGAGTGACAAAAATATAGAAATAGAAAATGTTGAAATGACGAGCTCAAGAAAGCAATTGTGTATATTTTTTCATTCATTGCCTGAGCTTGTAAATATACATCATTGGCTTAACTTCAGGAGGCTAACATGTCCTCATACATAGTTGTCTTGTGTACATTGCATTTGAAAGCATAGGAAGCATATGGGTGGATGAGTCATCAAGGCAGCGTAGCATCAGCCACTCACTGTGTGGATTCATAAGATATTTCCAATACACTTCCCAGTCGAATTTGGTCAACTTTTTAATTTCTTTTATCTTTGCTTTTGAAGTTTCTTGTCATTTACTTTGAGGACTTTGATATCAAGGATACTATCAGGTGGGCATTCTTGAATCAAGTTAGCAATGTGCACGTTATCATTGATAGTTTCAATGATGTTATTTGCAGCATATGTTGCTCTGGAGATTGCTCTTTCTACCTATTTCAATTGAATGTCCCAATCAGTAAAGATGATTTTCTTGTGAGATTCCTCTATTTTGGGAAGATCTGTTGTTATGCCTTCTGGAGTATCCTGCCATGTTATGAATCCCAAGATTTTATCATCAATGCCAATGAAAGTCACCCTTAGATCAGATGATTGATTCATCAGTGAATCTTGTAATACACAGTGGATTGATGATAGACATCTTTTGAGAGAAAATTACTTGTTTCCTTCACAATAGAGTCTTTAGCTCCATTGCTTGTTTTATAAAATCCTCCACTTTAGGATTGTCCTTCAAGTGATCAAGTGAAAATAGGAGATGTTGTATTTGGACATCCTTAGTACTTGTTTTTGCCTTATATTGGATCTTTAAATGATAAAATCTCTATTGGAGTTGAAACATTTGTGTCTTCATTTGATGATCAATACTTTGTCTTTCTTTTGCCAACTATTGCTATAATTATTGAATTATGTCTTCTTTTTCTCTGACCAGTTGTCAAACCTCTGCTTCTTTTTCAATCGTAGTGGATGCATAGGCACCTACAAACTATAACAAATTTGCCAGATTTTCTAAAGGATCAAATGGAGTATCCTTCCATACTATATCCATAGGTACATCACTAGGAATGATTGTTGATGATGGCTTTGTTCTTCTCCTTTTCCTCAGTATTTTTACCACAGCCCGATGTTTCGGACTGTAGAAGACGTCAAGAGGAGTGATTTATTCCACTTTAAGCACTATTTTAGATGAAGGGAATGTGGGGATGATCTCAACTTCCTCTGTAGTGATAGCTTTATTAGTGGTCTTATCAGTAAACAAGCTTTGTCCAACATTCTAGGGTGTGCTCAATGTTTTCTCCAATTCAATGTTTTCTGCCCCTTGCTGTCCTTTAAGTTGTTGATCAAATTATTTCGAGGCTTCATCTAACTGATTCTTGAAGGGAGTTTCATGAGTATGTGATTCTGTGGATTTATTTTCCACTGCAATATGTTTGGAAACTTGTTCTGACTTTTGTTCAGAATTCCTTTCTGAACTCCTCTCTGAACTCTTCTCTGAATTTTTCTCTGATCCATGTTCTAACTTCTGCTCTCCATTTTTCTTTGAACCTTATTTTGAGTCTTGGTCTAAGCCCTGCTTGAATCCTACTCCTCTTTGATAATTAGTGGAGGGATCCTCAACAAATCCAAAGGGACATTTTATAGTCTTCTTTCTCTGTATTGTTGGAATTGGGATACCCTTTCTGGATTCAATTAACATGGCCAAATATGCACTTGTGAAAATAGTTCAGCAGATTCAAATAGGTCATCATATTCATCATCTTCTTGACTAAATTGTCTAATTTTCACTTGGGCAGTGAAATTTTGTGCAACTTTGTTAGGGTCAAATTGTTTGCTAGGGATGGAAAGATTCAAACATGTAATATTATCTATTTCAAGCACAGTATGCTTGAAATCATGTAGAGAATAAACACCGCATTGGATGGGGAATGATAGCCAAAAATATTTCCTGGCTTCCTTTAGGGTCTTTGTCAGTCCATCTCCTACAGTTTGATAGGTAATCTCCCTAGCCAATAGTTTATCATGGACATACAATGGGAGAACATGAGGAGATGTTATACTCCCATAAACTCTAACATACGTAAAACACTCCTCTCCAAACCATCTTCCAATTGGAATGAAATTAATTTTGGTTGCATCGAAGAATCTTGGGGCTCTTTTGTCAAAAATGGCTTGGTGAATGGGTAGCATAACTCCTTGGAAAATTTTATAGAAATGGGTGTGGAAATTAGATTCCCACGGGATTTTATGATATATATGGATGGGAGTGGGATCTTGAATGGTCCATTTCCAACCCATGGTTATTGTAGTGAAAAATACTACATCCATGATATATGCACTCATAAAAAATGGTGGAACTACTCTGGTAGAAACATATCAATGTTGCCTAAACCCTCGGATTGGAAGGTAATGTTATTTGAAAGTATAGTGCCCCAATCCATTATAAAATAATTAATTGTTGCCTCAATAAGAGGAACCCATTCAACTAAGAACTTAGTTGTATTAGGGTGCCCAAATAGTCTACACATCATAGCTGTGATATAAGAATAGGGAGTGGCGAGAGAAGATATAGAGTACATACCTGATTTCTCATGCTTATGTTTGTTTGGGTAGGATCTCCATTGTTTAATTGGATCTGATGCTACCTCATTCTCTCTTGCAAAGTGCTCAAGGAAAGCTTTGCCATACACTTTATGTGGGTCAGGTATATGGTACATTTTCTTCAAGTCTTCAGTTGTAAAGGACCCGGTGACTATTTTTATTGAAGTCCAGAATGTTGTATCAGCAATGTTAATATTCTCAATTATCCATTTCACCATATCAGTATAACGAAGGATCTTGGGTTGAGCGGTGATCCTATGAAGAAAAGAGCTGGAAGATTCATAGTTGGAGGCTTCAGAAGAGGAAGTAGTGTCTGTTGTTGCCACTCTATGAATTACCTTAGGCCCTTTGCTTTCGAGCAATTGGTACATGGATTCCCATGAAGATGTTCCATTGTTTATTGGTATGTAGTGTCTGAGAAAAGTGGGGGAATCTCTGTTACATTGGAAGCAGAAGGTGTGGATTGTGAAGTCTCCATGGCTTTGTTTCCTTTCTTTGTCTTAGTCATCCTGTTACACAACTTCTTCTGAGGTTAAACCCGCAAATTGTAAACATAGAGGAATGAAGAGCAATAGTTCTGAAATGCGGAAGCGTTTGAACATACAAGGCTTGAAATGATGGGAAGTATAGTTTAAATGCGAAAAAATATATATACAGACCATCAAATCACCTTCAAGCTTTAAATTATAAATATCGTTAGAAGTATTTAATACCTGAAATCAAGGCTTTGTGTGGTGATTTATTATCTTATTAATGTATCAAAAAAACCTTTCAAATGGTAGATAGAACTTGTTTCCATGTGTTCTATCGATATACGATAGCGATATCATTATATTGATTCTTTGGGTATGGAAAGTGCGCGATGTGATGATTGAAATATCACAATTAGAGGTTTTGGAGTAGAGGGGAATGGATATAGCCAAAGGATTTTTGCGATTGTGAAATCACGAGGAATGACGTGGCATTAGAGCAGGCTCGACTAATGATCACAATGGGAGGATCGGAGATGAAAGGAGAAACGAGCCTTTTGCTAATTTGTGATCCATCCAAACGCAACATGTTTATAGATTGTGTTAATTTTTTTATCAGGTCCGGATGGCTTATCGCATTTCACAATCAAAATGGTCCTCAATTTTTTCATATATCATGTTCATTATAAAATTGCGATGCAGACAAGTTTCGACATGAAGTAGTTTTTTAACGGTACCTAAGCTTTTAATTTTTAAGCATGTTTGGTTCTCGAGGGATATTCTTTATCACATCACAAGTTTTAAAAGGATAAAATGGGGAATTGTTCATTGAGACTTTCAAAATGCAATATGTAAAGATTTTTTTAAGGCAGGCTCATTCGAGTTGTTCGGGCCTAATGAATTTTGATTTGTTTATTCAAAAAAATCAAATTTGTCCTTTTAAAACCCTAAACTATTTTATTTTCCTATGTTTTTAAATTTTAAAGGGTCCCCATTTGTTGGTCCCTATAATACTAGTGATTACCCCATTACTATTTTAGTTATACCCCTTATTAATATTGTTATGCCCCTATTGCCCCCATATTGTTATTACTGTGCCCCATAGAATCCCTCTACTGTTATTTTTGTGGCTTTATATTATTATTGTTAGGTCGACTGGTTTATATTGTGACTCCTTAGACTCCTATATATAGAAAGGAGGTTTTGTCATTTGAATCATCCAAGAATTGTTAATTTATGTAAGGTAAAGGAGGTTGCCCCTCGAAGAGGCTGAATTCTAAGGCGTTGATCTATCTTTTCTATCTTTTCTTGAGCTGGTTTCATAACATTTGGTATCAGAGCTTTGGATTTAGGGTTTCGCTGCTCCAAACAGGTCATCATGGAATTTTCGCTATAACTTTTTTTTTTTCCGTGAGGTTTCAGAAGTCGCAAAAAAAACCCATTTGAGAAGAAATCTCTCTGAATCTTGGGTCCGAATTTCAGAGCTTTTCGCTCTATATTTGCGAACATATGATCTGAGGAAGTTGGTCTTTTTGCAGACTCCTGAATTACATTCCAAACAGGTGACCTGGGGAAAATCGCCATAACTTTCTCTTTGGGGATTGGATTGAAATTTCGTAAAAAGGTAAAGAAAGAGGACACACTGTAGTTTCTTGTATGAATTTTTCAGATCCAAAGGTCGAAACTGTGACTCGTGGCACGTCGTACAAGTTCACTCTACTGGACTAGTCTATAATCAAGTCACTGTGGGAGATTTCACATAACTCTTCCTTAGAGAATCCAATTTGGGTCAGACTTGTGGCATTGGAAAGAGGACATAGAGGGCTACTACAGGTCACAAATTCAGAACTAGATGATCGGAAAGTATAGAGATACAACAGAGGAAATATCGAGCTCCTACAAAGTGAAAAAAGGTGTGTAGAGTTTCTTAAATTTTTGCTTAATCTTGGTTTGAAATTTTATTTTGAAGGAATTCAAAGGGCATAGTAGAGCATTATTATCGGTAACTGATGCCTCGAGGAAAGAAAATGCAAAC